>JASAMX010011467.1:0-16878 GCA_030248175.1 Microlaimidae sp. YZB2_3 | reverse complement strand
AAAAAAGGAACAAAAAAAACCAAAAATAAAGTAAAAATAGAGTCTAAAATGACTTGACTTGTCATTGAAATAGGCTAAAAACTGCAAAAAAAATCGCGATGATGGCGTCATTAAGGGTCAAAAAATGGCGTCATAATTTTATGGTACTTTTTCATTTTGGGGCAAGAGAAGGCGATCAAACAGGGGGGCAAACTCTCCAATCAACCGGTGGAGGGGCATTTCCAGACCGTGCACAGGTCTGTTTACTTATTATCATTTATCATTATTTTTTATCAGTTTAACTTTTTCGTTGAGAGACCCTGAAAAAGAGTAAAGTCGTGGCAACTCATTGTAAAAAAAACCCCGATAAATCTTTAGTTTTTTCACTAAATCTGTGGTTTTTTGATTTTTAAAATTGATATTAATTTTTTTCTGCTTAAAAATGATTAAATTAAAATTATTCGTTTTCAAACAAACAAACAAACAATAAAAAGATTAATTTAAAAATATTAACCCTTTCTAATTTTTACCGCGTGTCAAGCGCAAATATCTGATTGGTTCACTATTAGCGTCATCTGTGTTTTTGGTTTTATTGAGCTATCTAGAAGCAGCTAAAAATGCGGTTTAGTATTTTGAGCATTAGTGCTAACGCCTTTTACATTTAAGAGGCTTTTTCAGGCTTTAAAATCAGCAAAGGTTAAGAGTTTTTGATAAAAATTCGTTAATAGCCCACAAAAATTTTTTCAGCAAAATATCTCCAGTGGTTCAGGAGTTATGACCCCACAAAAATGGCGCTTTCGACAATTTTGTACGTGAAAGATTGTTCAATGGGTATAAAGATTAAAATTACAAATTATGCACTTAAATAAAGCGGCTAATTTTTACTTTAATTTGATTCCTTGATTGTTAAGATTGGTGCAGTATTTCTCGAGATATTGCGTTTCCCGTTCAAAAAACCGGCGAGTTTTTTGCTAAAAACACGCGAAAAGACGGCGGCGATTTTATGAAGTTTGCCCAACCTTTTTTTCTTAACTTCATGTTTTTATCAAAAAAAATCCAGAGTTTTTTGTACGGGAAACGCAATATCTCGACAAATACTGCACCGATTTTAATGATCAAAGTGTCAAATCAAAGTAGAAAGTAGCTGCTTTCATTGAGTGCAAAATTTGTAACTGGAATCGTTATACCCATTGGGCAATTTGTCACCTACAGAATTGTTGAAAAAAATTTGTGGGCTATTGGGGGCACCGCATCGCATCTTTAAGCGACTTGACAAAACTCCCACAGCTCGCTAACTATTTTGGTTTTATTGTACTTAAAAATTATGTTTCTTCTTCAAGTTTGAGTTGTGATTTTTCAAGAATAATTTTTTTTAATGTTGCTTCTATTTAGACTAACGGTACCCGTTCCGAGGATCAACATTTAAAAATTCAAACATTTCCGTTTATTGAAATTCAAATAAAACAATATTTTGATTTTCTTTAAATTACGTTAATATTTTTAACCACCTTTTGATACGCCAAAAAATAATTATAAAATATTTTAAATGATCATTTTATTTTTTGCGTACGTTTTATAAGGCGTTCTTAAATTTTAAATTTTTTCTGTTGTGTCTTAATTTTTATTTTGAAGTATGGGACTTAAATAATACATCAATACATTGATTTTGACGTCGTAAGTTTTTTGAAATGAAGAAAAGTCCATAATAATTTAAAAGATTAATGTAATTTAATCACATAAATACTTATACAGAAAAAATCTTAAATAGAAAAAATTTGACTGAAACAAAAACATGTTGAATTGTGATAAAATTCTGCGCCATTTCTCCTATAGATGTTTTTCAAAGTAAAAACATCTGCTATATCTGTTAACAAAAAGAACCTATAATAAAATATTTATACGTGGACCTGATGTGACTGAGTTAATTTGTTCAAGGATCAAAATAGATGCTATCGCCACGTCATGGCCTTAGCCAAGGGGAGGGAACAGGAGGAACGTTTCATCCTGTCGTTTTCTAACAAACACCGGATTAAATCCATTTTTTTAGAAATAAGCGCCGTACAGAATGCATTTTTGGCTGAATGATCCACAGTACCCCCTCCCTGCCGCAAAATCCTGGCTACGGCCATAGGTGAGCACGGTAGGGGAAGCTAGGGGGTGGTTACCCGGGGTAAATCGAATTTTGAATTCTAGGAGGGGGGTCCCAGGGGGGTCCGGACCCCCCCCCCCCCCCTAGCTTTTTAGGGGGGTCGACCCGGTGCGGAGAATTTTGAAATCTAGAGGGGGGTCAGGTGGGGTCCGGTGTCCAAAGCAAAACAGTTTTAAACCATAATAACTTTAATAATTGTTATTTTTATAGGATAATACTACATTTTATTGAATAAAAAGCCATATTCATGTATAAAAAGGGTGTAAAAGCATGAATATGTGATGAAAATTCACGTTTTTGGAAGAAAATTTAGTATAAAAAAGGTACCTAAAATTTTCCCGAGGGGGGAGAGGGGCGTCAGATTTCAAAATCTAGAGGGGGTCAGGGGTAAAAAATTCGGAAATTTGGGGGGAGGGGGGGCCCCCTAGATTTTCGTCTAGGGGGGGCCCAAAATTTCGAGGCTAGGGGGGGGTGGACCCCACCCTGCCCCCTTCTCCACCTATGGCTAACGGCCTTGATTGTAAAAGATCACAAGAATTTGGCGTCATCGACATGAATATTTAGGATTGACAAAATTTTGGAATTAAGCTAACATATAGTTATATGTTATATGTTAGTTATATAGCATATATAACTAACATATAGTTTAGAATATGTAAACTAACAAATATTTGTTTTTTTTTGTTTGTTTGTCCATGATGTAGACTGCTGTGCCCGTATTTAACTAGTGAACAAACTAGACCACCCACATGTGATTTTCTTTTTAGTTGAATGTTTTATTTTTATTTTTGCTTAAATTTCAATATGTTCGTAATTCAAAAATGTGTATATTTTAATCATGTTGTAATGTAATGGTAATGCTTGAGTAAATTTTTGTAGGTTTATTTCTTCATTTTTTCCAGTCTATAATATTTTAGCTATTTAAAAACTACAAAAATTCTTATTATTATTAATTACTGAATAACTTTCTTTTTGTTGCTTAATTGCTTCAAAAAGACTGAATGCCCACCCGTGTTACTTTCAAGACTTGGATTAACCAAGTAATTTTTTTTTATATTTTTGTGGTTAGAGCTTAATTAAGAGGGATTGATTCGTCTATAGACTAGTTCCGAATAAGCCTCTTTTATTGTATGAGAGAGGGTACAAAAAGAAAAAAAATTTGAAAAAATCGTAGTTTTCTTAGTTTCTTCAGTTTAAACCTATACTTGATGATATGTTTCACTAGGTTGAGGTACTTTATTTATATCATTTTGTGCTAAATAAGTTTTGTTTTTTAATTAAATGTCACAATAGTTAGAAATCATCACTGAAATAGTATTTTCGTAAATAATAATTTTGAATTAGTAATAAAATAAAGTTTTTTTGTAATGTTAAAAATTATTTAAAAAATTTTAAGAGAAGTGGTTGAGATTTTGATCCAATAATTATTTGAAATATTTTAAACCGTAAAATGTACAATTCGCTTGTTGTTTCTCAATTTTCACCCTACATATAATTGGCGCTAGTAGTTATTGTACCCTCTCTCCTACAGTAAAAGACGCTTATTCAGAACTAGTCTATACATTGTTTTATTGTTGAAAAATACATATGTATTATTATTTGAGTCAAAATTATTAAGTTTAACTTAAAATCAGAAATTACTATAATGTGCAAGAAATCCAAAGCGCGGATTGTCTATGTTGCTTACACACAAGTTCTTAAGCTACATGCCTGATTGCACGTGACCAAAGAGTAAAGAATATGATACATATTAGGGCTTAAAATATTTGTTTTATTCAAATCCAAATACACTACCATCCTTATCTTCCCTTAAAGCCATGCAATGAAATTTGTAGATTGATCTAATTTGCAATGAGTCCAATACTGCAAAAAAAAATGATAAAAACCAGTGTGCTTCCACTCCACCTATTAGGAAGAATGTATAGCCAAATAAATCAAAACCAGAAGTAACAAATTGGATTTTTCAGTTCAACAAAAACCCATTTGCTATTTTGTAGCCAATTGACACGTCGTAGTTAAACAGCTCATCATGTAAGTATATCCGGCACCCAGCACGATATTTACTGTAGTTAAGCAATGATGTGCGGTTTTGTAGTAATTACCGCCCTGGATGCCGGTGTCATAGAATAGTTCTTCCTCCATTACAGATTCCCCTCTCGGAAGATTTATTCTGATTTACGCCAGAACAGATCTTTCCCCCTCAGAATATTTATTCCCCCTGTGTTAAAGCATACAGCAAAAAATTGCGTAAATTTCCTCATAAAGAGGGGAAGATTATTCTTCTGGTGTTCACTTTCACTCTAGAATAAATCTTCCCCTTTGTTATAAATCATGTAACAAGTATTTGCATATCAAAAACAACATCCATTTTTTTTATTTTTAACGTTATTCCGTTTTTTTCTTTTAATCAAAAAATTTTAAAAAATACTCGAAGTTTCAGATCAAAAAATTGGTGATAAATAAATATTATTCTAATAAAACATTTGAAATGTCCGGGGTATTTAAAAAAAACCTGCCTTTTTTAATAAACACCTTTCAATGTTTTATCTAAAGTAAAGATTTCGATCGTATAAAGCTAAAATGTAAAACCTAAACAGGTCTAAGCAGAAAGCCTAAATTCAAATTATTAACCGTTTAAAATATTAAGCAACATATGAAACAAGTTAAAACTCGAAGGAAAATTTTGGCCGCGCCAGTAAAAACAAATTCGGCATATATATCTTCCACAAAAAATCACTTCCTGATTAAAAACAAAAAACTTTTCCTAACCCTAAGCAAAACCTAAAAATCAACCTAAACAACAAAAAAACTTTAAACCTGTTTAATGTCGAATTAACTGCTAAATATGAAGAAGGTTGTTTGTTTTTTAAAAACTTTTTGGGTACACATATTTGAGATTTTATTTCTTTTTTATTTCAATTTTTGTCGATATATTATGTTTTGATAAAAGTAAAAACTGAAGGTGAGCAATGAATCAAATACTAATTGGAAAGAAAGTTAAACTGGTGTCACTTTTTTGTGTTTATTTGCTATACTTTGTTTTAAAAATTGATAAACTTAAAAGAAAAAGCCTTTATTTCGAGATATTAATTTTCTAAAAAAATATTCCGTTTATTTAATTATGGCATATTTTTTATGTACTCGAACAAAACGAACTAATGCAAATGTATTCTTTTTATCTTCAAAAAACAACTAAATAATACTTACTTATCAATGTCAATGCTATTTTTGGAATTCATAACAATTAAAGTTAAAGTTGATTTTTATTAAAATACAATGTACACTGTATTTTTTTCTAAATGTAACATTTTAACATTCTGTATTTATATGTTTGTTCTTCGTTCAGTTACGTGTTACATTTAGAAAAAAATACAGTGTACATTGTATTTTGTATTTTAATAAAAATCAACTTTAACTTTAATTGTTATGAATTCCAAAAATAGCATTGACATTGATAAGTAAGTATTATTTAGTTGTTTTTTGAAGATAAAAAGAATACATTTGCATTAGTTCGTTTTGTTCGAGTACATAAAAAATATGCCATAATTAAATAAACGGAATATTTTTTTAGAAAATTAATATCTCGAAATAAAGGCTTTTTCTTTTAAGTTTATCAATTTTTAAAACAAAGTATAGCAAATAAACACAAAAAAGTGACACCAGTTTAATTTCTTTCCAATTAGTATTTGATTCATTGCTCACCTTCAGTTTTTACTTTTATCAAAACATAATATATCGACAAAAATTGAAATAAAAAGAAATAAAATCTCAAATATGTGTACCCAAAAGTTTTTAAAAAACAAACAACCTTCTTCATATTTAGCAGTTAATTCGACATTAAACAGGTTTAAAGTTTTTTTGTTGTTTAGGTTGATTTTTAGGTTTTGCTTAGGCTTAGGAAAAGTTTTTTGTTTTTAATCAGGAAGTGATTTTTTGTGGAAGATATATATGCCGAATTTGTTTTTACTGGCGCGGCCAAAATTTTCCTTCGAGTTTTAACTTGTTTCATATGTTGCTTAATATTTTAAACGGTTAATAATTTGAATTTAGGCTTTCTGCTTAGACCTGTTTAGGTTTTACATTTCAGCTTTATACGATCGAAATCTTTACTTTAGATAAAACATTGAAAGGTGTTTATTAAAAAAGGCAGGTTTTTTTTAAATACCCCGGACATTTCAAATGTTTTATTAGAATAATATTTATTTATCACCAATTTTTTGATCTGAAACTTCGAGTATTTTTTAAAATTTTTTGATTAAAAGAAAAAAACGGAATAACGTTAAAAATAAAAAAATGGATGTTGTTTTTGATATGCAAATACTTGTTACATGATTTATAACAAAGGGGAAGATTTATTCTAGAGTGAAAGTGAACACCAGAAGAATAATCTTCCCCTCTTTATGAGGAAATTTACGCAATTTTTTGCTGTATGCTTTAACACAGGGGGAATAAATATTCTGAGGGGGAAAGATCTGTTCTGGCGTAAATCAGAATAAATCTTCCGAGAGGGGAATCTGTAATGGAGGAAGAACTATTCTATGACACCGGCATCCAGGGCGGTAATTACTACAAAACCGCACATCATTGCTTAACTACAGTAAATATCGTGCTGGGTGCCGGATATACTTACATGATGAGCTGTTTAACTACGACGTGTCAATTGGCTACAAAATAGCAAATGGGTTTTTGTTGAACTGAAAAATCCAATTTGTTACTTCTGGTTTTGATTTATTTGGCTATACATTCTTCCTAATAGGTGGAGTGGAAGCACACTGGTTTTTATCATTTTTTTTTGCAGTATTGGACTCATTGCAAATTAATAAAACTACAAATTTCATTGCATGGCTTTAAGGGAAGATAAGGATGGTAGTGTATTTGGATTTGAATAAAACAAATATTTTAAGCCCTAATATGTATCATATTCTTTACTCTTTGGTCACGTGCAATCAGGCATGTAGCTTAAGAACTTGTGTGTAAGCAACATAGACAATCCGCGCTTTGGATTTCTTGCACATTATAGTAATTTCTGATTTTAAGTTAAACTTAGTAATTTTGACTCAAATAATAATACATATGTATTTTTCAACAATAAAACAATGTATAGACTAGTTCTGATAAGCGTCTTTTACTGTAGGAGAAAGGGTACAATAACTACTAGCGCCAATTATATGTAGGGTGAAAATTGAGAAACAACAAGCGAATTATACATTTTACGGTTTAAAATATTTCAAATAATTATTGGATCAAAATCTCAACCACTTCTCTTAAAATTTTTTAAATACTTTTTAACATTACAAAAAAACTTTATTTTTACTAATTCAAAATCATTGTTTACGAAAATACTATTTTAGTGATGATTTCTAACTATTGTGACATTTAATTAAAAAACAAAACTTATTTAGCACAAACTGATATAGTAAAGCACTTCAACCTAGTGAAACATATCATCGAGTATAGGTTTAAACTTAAGAAACTAAGAAAACTAAGATTTTTTCAAATTTTTTTTTCTTTTTGTACCCTCTCTCGTACAGTAAAAGACGCTTATTCTAGTCTATAGACGAATGAATCCCTCTTAATTAAGCTCTAACCACAAAAATATAAAAATAAATTACTTGGTTAATCCAAGTCTTGAAAGTAACACGGGTTGGCAGTCAGTTTTTTTAAGCAATTAAGCAACAAAAAGAAAGTTATTCAGTAATTAATAATAATAAGAATTTTTGTAGTTTTTAAATAGCTAAAATATTATAGACTGGAAAAAGTCAAAAATAAACCTACAAAAATTTACTCAAGCATTACCATTACATTACAACATGATTAAAATATACACATTTTAGAATTACGAACATATTGAAATTTAAGCAAAAATAAAAATAAAACATTCAACTAAAAGCAGATCACATGTGGGTGGTCTAGTTTGTTCACTAGTTAAATACGGGCACAGCAGTCTACATCATGGACTAACAAAACAAAAAAAAACAAATATGTTAGTTTACATATTCTAAACTATATGTTAGTTATATATGCTATATAACTAACATATAACATATAACTATATGTTAGTTTAATTCCAAAATTTTGTGGATCCTAAATATTCATGTCGATGACGCCAAATTCTTGTGTTTGTTTACGATCAAGGCCGTAGCCATAGGTGAGAAAGGGGGGGCAGGGTGGGGTCCACCCCCCCTAGCCTCGAAATTTTGGGGCCCCCCCTAGACGAAAATCTAGGGGGCCCCCCTCCCCCCCAAATTTCCGAATTTTTTACCCCTGACCCCCCTCTAGATTTTGAAATCTGACCCCCCCCTCCCCCTCGGGAAAATTTTAGGTACCTTTTTTATACTAAATTTTCTTCCAAAAACGTGAATTTTCATCACATATTCATGCTTTTACACCCTTTTTATACATGAATATGGCTTTTTATCCAAAAAATGTAGTATTATCCTATAAAAATAACAATTATTAAAATTATTATGGTTTAAAACTGTTTTGCTTTGGACACCGGACCCCACCTGACCCCCCTCTAGATTTCAAAATTTCGCACCCCGGGTCGACCCCCCCTAAAAAGCTAGGAGGGTCCGGACCCCCCTGGGACCCCCCTCCTAGAATTCAAAATTCGATTTACCCCGGGTAACCACCCCCTAGCTTCCCCGACCGTGCTCACCTATGGCCGTAGCCAGGATTTTGCGGCAGGGAGGGGGTACTGTGGATCATTCAGCCAAAAATGCATTCTGTACGGCGCTTATTTCTAAAAAAATGGATTTAATCCGGTGTTTGTTAGAAAACGACAGGATGAAACGTTCCTCCTGTTCCCTCCCCTTGGCTAAGGCCATGACGTGGCGATAGCATCTATTTTGATCCTTGAACAAATTAACCAGTCACATCAGGTCCACGTATAAATATTTTATTATAGGTTCTTTTTGTTAACAGATATAGCAGATGTTTTTACTAAAAACATCTATAGGAGAAATGGCGCAGAATTTTATCACAATTCAACATGTTTTTGTTTCAGTCAAATTTTTTCTATTTAAGATTTTTTCTGTAGAAGTATTTATGTGATTAAATTACATTAATCTTTTAAATTATTATGGACTTTTCTTCATTTCAAAAAACTTACGACGTCAAAATCAATGTATTGATGTATTATTTAAGTCCCATACTTCAAAATAAAACTTAAGACACAACAGAAAAAATTTAAAATTTAGGTACGCCTTATAAAACGTACGCAAAAAATAAAATGATCATTTAAATATTTTATAATTATTTTTTGGCTATAAAAAGGTGGTTAAAAATATTAACGTAATTTAAAAAAATCAAAATATTGTTTTATTTGAATTTCAATAAACGAAAATGTTTGAATTTTTAAATGTTGATCCTCGGAACGGGTACCGTTAGTCTAAATAGAAGCAACATTAAAAAAAATTATTCTTGAAAAATCACAACTCAAACTTGAAGAAGAAACATAATTTTTAAGTACAATAAAACCAAAATAGTTAGCAAGCTGTGGGAGTTTTGTCAAGTCGCTTAAAGGTGCGATGCGGTGCCCCCAATAGCCCACAAATTTTTTTCAACAATTCTGTAGGTGACAAATTGCCCAATGGGTATAACGATTTAAGTTACAAATTATGCACTCTAAGAAAGCAGCTACTTTCTACTTTAATTCGATATTTGATCGTTAAAATTGGTGCAGTATTTGTCGAGATATTGCGTTTCCCGTACAAAAAACCCTCGATTTTTTTTGCTAAAAACACGAAGTGAAGGAAAAAAAGTTTGTGCAAACTTCATAAAATCGCCGCCGTCGTTCGGTGTTTTTAATAAAAAAATCGCGGGTTTTTTGTACGAGAAACGCAATATCTCGACAAATACTGCACCAATTTTAACGATCAAGGAATCAAATTAAAGTAAAAAGTATTCGCTTTGTTTAAGTGCATAATTTGTAATTTGAATCGTTATAGCCATTGAGCAATCTTTCACGTACAAAATTGTCGAAAGCGCCATTTTTGGGGGGTCATAACTCCTGAACCACTGGAGATATTTTGCTGAAAAAATTTTTGTGGGCTATTAACGAATTTTTATCAAAAACTCTTAACCTTTGCTGATTTTAAAGCCTGAAAAAGCCTCTTAAATGCAAAAAAGGCGTTAGCACTTAATGCTCAATACTAAACCGCATTTTTAGCTGCTTCTAGACACAACCAGAAACCAACACAGATGACGCTAGATAAGACACGGGTTATATATTATATATTTGCGCTTGACACGCGGTAAAAATTAGAAAGGGTTAATATTTTTAAATTAATCTTTTTATTGTTTGTTTGTTTGTTTGAAAACGAATAATTTTAATTTAATCATTTTTAAGCAGAAAAAAATTAATATCAATTTTAAAAATCAAAAAACCACAGATTTAGTGAAAAAACTAAAGATTTATCGGGGTTTTTTTTATAATCAGCTTGCTATGATTTTAACTCTTTTTTAGGGTCTCTCAACGAAAAGTTAAAATGATAAAAAATAATGATAAATGATAATAAGTAAACAGACCTGTGCACGGTCTGGAAATGCCCTCCACCGCTTTATTGGAGAATTTGCCCCCCTGTTTTATTGCCTCCCCCCGCCGCAAAATGAAAAAGTACCATAAAATTATGACGCCATTTTTGACCTCTAATGACGCCATCATCGCGATTTTTTTTGCAGTTTTTAGCCTATTTCAATGCATTTTAAGCCATTTTAGACCTATTTTTACTTTATTTTCGGTTTTTTTTGTCCCTTTTTTCCCTTTTTTCTTCTTTTTTCCTGTTTTTTTTCTCCCCTGCTTGCCCCCCTCCGTTTTATTGCCCCCCCAATAAAACCCCGGGAGGCAGTGCACAGGTCCGAGTAAATCATAACGAGTCAGCGATGCCAAAATGCCCTTTTTCTTGATTTTAACTGTTTTCTTTCGAGAACGTAAAATATAATTTATAACGTTACTTACTACAGGGTAGATCACTTTTACAGAATTGAAAAATACCTAACCTTCAAAAACAGCAAAAAGTTATAAAATTGATAATTGCAGAAACTTGAGAAAAAATGGAGAAATTGAGTAGCGTGAATAAATTCTAGGCTATTTCTCTTTCTACGTAAATTTAAAAAGCGTTTCCAGTTATTAAACATAAAACTTACACAAAATTAAAGCAAAATAGCACATTTGATTCAAAAACACAAAAAATTATGCACAAAATTAAAAAAGGATATCTTTAAAACATACATGGGCAAGTTGGTCCGGAGTGGGGGGGGGGGGGGTTAAACCCCCAATTTGGGGGGGGGGGGTTTAAAAATCCGAAAAACCCAAAATACCCATATCGTTTTTTTTTCTGGAGTGCATTTTACCCATATTGTTTTTCGATTTTGAAGGAAAAATAGGTAAAAAACGCTAATTTTAGGTCAAAAAGCCCTTTTTATTGCATTTTTGAGCTTTTTATTGCTTAAAACATTCATTTTGACCTCAAAACTTAATTTTGGAGGCAGTTAGAAGTCATTTTAAAAACTTTTTTTTCTTCATTTTTCCAAAATTGGGGGGGGGGGGTTAACCTTTTTCCCCCCCCCCCCCCACTTCTCAAGTGGGGGGGAATTAAACCCCACTTCTCAAAATCTGGGGGGGGGGTTAACCCCGCCAACCCCCCCCCGTGCCCATGTATGCTTTAAAATGTGAGGCTAACTGATTTTCGGTTATGTTACTTGATTAAAAATCATTTATAGCTTTAATAACGTAAAACCAGACTTAAAATAGTTTTTACGTACTCCAATACAATTTGTATAACGAAAAATGTTTTACACTGGTTATGTGTGATAATGCGTAAAACGTCTACTTACTACATAAAGAAAAAACAAAAATTGTGTAAAAAATGAATGAAAATAATAAAACTCAATTATACTTAAATGATTTTAGTCATAAACAACAAAATTTTTGAAAATATAACATGCGCTAAAAAGTTTAAGCATTTTGTTATCGAGTAGGAGCATTGTGCTAAATTCCCGGAACGAAAATATTTTTAAAAACTTAAATGAAAATTACAGTTTTTGTTTGGTTGTCTTGTTATGTTATGTCTAGTTATGTTATGACTTTGGGATACATTTTAAATTAAAAGCGATGAATGTAAGAATTTTAATACAGCAGCTGGACAAAGATACAAAACCGAAATTATTCTTCAAACTTAGTTGGACGGAATTTGAAACCAGAAATTTTATCTTAGTAAGATTCGTAAATTAAGATTCCATTCTGAACCAAAGGTAAAATCTCAATGAATGATGGCAGGAACAAAATCTGGAAACGGCATTGGAAGACTTGCTTGTGGAATTTCTTTCAATAATTAACCGCAACTTGGAGGAAAAAATTAATAAAAAAAATGAAAGAATGTTTATTCGTCGGCTGTAGAAGCGGAGTCTGAATGCGCAGAATTATCAGTAACAATTGCGTTCAACTGGTTTTCCAGATATCGAATTCGCTCGTCTTTCCATTGCATTTCGTACCGTAAGCTTTCGATATCTTCCTATAAAATTCAATACAAAATATAAAAATGCTACTTGACTTAAATTGCTAGTCGGAAAATATTTATATAAACATAGACCTTTATTTATTTTTTCCTAATTGTTTAATGCAAATATTGTTAGAATTAATATAAAAAATAGAACAAACATACAGATCTCCGTTGCACTTCCACAGTCAATTTGTCCAGTTTTTGCTGCAATGTCAGCTGCTCGTTTTCCAGCTGAGCAATTTTTTCATCTTTAGATTCTGTCTCTTCCATCAGTTCCCGCATGCGCTTACACTGTGCTGCGTATTTACGCGACTAAAACACATATTCTTATCAGTTATATGTTTAAAACCAAAAAAATTGAACCCCCTGATACATGCAAACAAAACTACTCAAAAATTATTTTGTATAAAGAGGAAAATATGTTTGTGTTCTGTAAGTTTATGCAAAGGTTCACAGAAGGTGATTTTGAAACACAAGTGACATTTTTTTCGTGAAAAAAGGACAGTGGTCACGAGAAGCATAGGTGGGCAGCCTCCCGTTTAAGAAGGTATACCCGATCCCCCCCCCAAAGTTGAGAGGGGGGTGTCTCAAAATTTTTTTCTCAAATTTTTTTTGAGATATACCTTAAATACCCAATTTTAGCGTTTTTAATTTTAAGAGGTGTCCGGGGTACCCCTTAATTTTAGGGGTGTGTGGGCAGTAATCGGAATTTGTTTTTGGGAGGATTTAAAAATTATGAACAGCCTGTAGTACCATTTTTTCTATTTATAGCGCGAGTATCAAAACACGAAATCGTAGATTTAGAAAGAAAAAAGCTAAGAACAAAGGTTATAAAAAGATTTAAAATAAGCTAACTTACTTCAGCGGCGGATGAATCTTGATCTATTGTTGTTTTTTCTTTGCGAGACCCTTCTTTGGTATGAGTTTGTGAAACTCGGAATGGTTTAATGTGAGCTGTTTGTTCTCGTCGCACTATGGGACCAGGGCATATATTACCCGGTTTGGTGGATGATTTACTATAACAAATAAATTCATTTCAATCACAACAAAATCATTACAGAACACGGGAAAGACAATTAAGAATTTTCTAAAGAAATGTTTATAAAAGTATAAAAATAAATAAACATATTTTTAACTTTATTTCGACGCCTTAATCGTAAGTTTCAACAAATTATTTGTTAAAATATTAATGTTGTACATACATGAGCATAGCGGAGGGGGTAGGGTAGGGTGGGATTCACCCCTAACATTAAAATTTAGGATCTCCCTTGCTAGAAAAAAATCTAGAGAGGCCCCCTCGGCCCCTCCCCCCAAAATTTTTTTATTTTGACACCCTACTGCCCTCTAGAATTCTCAATCCACCCCCTATCCCTCCTTCCGAGATAAATTTTGAATATAAATATAGGTCAAAATTTACTGTAACAAACACGTTTTTGTAGTGAAAAACGGTACTTTTGTGCTGCAAAAAAACTTAAATCGATGATTTAAGGTAGAACTTCACAGTTTTGAACACTTGGACTACAAGTCGCATATCATCATAAATATTAATTTTTGGCCTATAAAAGTGGGGTGTTATAAAAAGTTAAGACTCTGTGCTATCCAGTGGTTATAAAAACATCACCGAAAAGTTTGTCCAGTTTGCAACAGATGTCCATGGATTCTACCTCTGAAAAACACAATAAGGGCTTTTAAAAAAATTGATTGGTTATTTTTGGGCGAATTTTTATAATAAATTAGGGTAATGTAGGGGGCAACTTTCAGAGGTGGTTTGAGTTCAAAATGATCTCAGGATTTTTTTTAAATTGCAAAAAAGACTTTTTTTACAAAAATATATAGTAAAAAAATCCTAAAGTGCTTTTTTATTCGTTTATAATAAAAAAAAATGGTAAAAGCCTATATCTAACTATTTCCAAACTTTCGTTTAAAAATAACCTATCAATTTTTTTTAATTTTCGTTTAATTTTCTCTTAATTGACGCCGAGAAACTACATTTTGAACCATTCCTTTAAAAGCTCCTTTTAATTGAAAATCCCAGGAGACACCGTAGCGCAGTGGTTATTACGTCTCGCTCGTATCGTCGGATCCATGGGATCGAGTGTTCGCTCGACCATATTTTTAACGCTGAAAATTTTTTTTAATTTTTAGCTTTTTAATTTAAAAAATGTTTTACCGGTATTATTTAAGATACGCTAAATAGAAAATGAAAAACTAGAATATTTTTGGTAACAAATTTTATTAATGTTTTGTATTTTTGACATGTATTTTATTGATGTTATTTGATGATTGTGGACGATAACATTTTTTTACAGAAAAATGAATGTCAAAAATTGAATCAGCAGGTCAAACTACGTATAGTAAGATGTAATTCAATAAGATCTGTCGTCAAAAAAAAACTGTGAAGTTCTACCTTAAATTATTTTGTTTGGAAACCGGACCCCTCCTGACCCCCTCTAGATTTTAAACTGGTCTATACCGGGTCGACCCCCTAAAAAGCTAGGAAAAGCAGTGGCGTGCCCAGGATTTCATTTGGGGGGGCGGTCTGGGGGGTACTGGGTACATACTAACCCTGAGGTGGGGTCTGGGGGGCGGCAGCCCCTCAGAAATGGAGGTCTGGGGGGCGAGAGCTCCCCAGCGGGGTCAAGGGGCAGAGCCCCTAGTCAGGGGGTCCGGGGGGCAGAATGCCCCCGGGGGAAAAATTTTTAATTTAAGGCGCTAAAATACACTAGAAATTTTAATTCCAGATGATAATTAAAACAAAATTTAAGGTTTTTTTATTCCTATCCATTTAAAACATGTGTTTAAAACGTTAATAAAAGGTTAATAGTGTTTATAGTAGTTTTATTTAACATGTATGCCTAAATTATTGAGCGGCAAAATCGATTTGAAATTGAAAAACTGAAATAAATTGGCAATTTAGACTACCCGCGAAGCGGGGAAAATTTGGTTTTTTGACTATTAATACGCTTTTGGAAGGCATCAGGAAAGTTTCTGTATTAATATTTAAGAAAAAAAATTTTCTCTCCCAAAATTCAAAAAACGTAAGGGTCCCCCCTTACGAAAAAATCCGGCTTCGCCGAATTTGGGGGGGGCGGCCTCCCCCCCTGGGCACGCCACTGAGGAAGAGTACCGACCCCTTCCTAGCTTTTAAAGCGCCATCTACCCGGGGTAGCCACCCTCCTTTAGGTTGCCGGTTCATGCTCATGTATGATGTTGTAGTATAAAAAATAACAATTTCTTCTCTATTTTGTTGAGAAACAGCGCAAAAACCGTAAGTAATGCCTAGTATTTTTTTTAATTTTATAGTTTTATATTTATTTCAATGTTTGGGTATTGGGTATTGGGCCATTTCCCTCAGTTTTGTTAAGTATTTATAACAAGTCACTGAGGTGACAACCACTTTGTATTTAGTTATGTTTGTGTTTTTCGAAACAAAAAATTTAAACTATTAAAATGCGTTTCTAACAATTTAAATAAATTTTTTTCGAAAAATATATTGTTACGTTATTTTTTATACGTTCTCAAAATTTCATGATCTAGGCAAAAATTATTTACGTACAACATTTTCTGAATACTCACTCTTTTTTGGTCATTTTTTAAGAATGATAATATTTTTTAAACTGTTCCAGATTAAATAAACAATACAAGAGTGAGACAAATCAATTTTTACGAAAAGCAATCTGATCGAAACTATGGTTAGCCAGCTACAAACAAAAACAACAAACGTTTAATTTTAGACCGCAGTCAAGAATGAAGCAATTATATCGTAATTTAGTAATCATTATTTTTATTACTAAAAGTTTAATAGAACTTTAAGTGAATAATATAAAAGAGTTAATTAAATGCAGGTAAAGATTATCCAGGTAAAGCGCAGGTCGAAAATATCAAATAATAATTGCAGTCACACACAGTACCCTCAATATGAAAAGATATTTTTAATTGTTTTAAAGCGATTAGCAAATTTTTCCTTATAAAATGCTCAGATAAAAACTTTAGGTTTTAAGGTACAGTATTTTTCTTTTAATAAAAAAATTACAAATAGACAGAGGCCACTAGAAATAATAAGATAGTTTTAATTGATTAACCTCTCTTTTTTATCGTTGATGGATGTGCCAGAGCCCAGCGGTAATATTCTTTCAGGAGCATGACCTACTCTGGGGATCGGTTTTGGTAAACTGGAAGAATCCTAAAATTATAGCACAAAATAGAATAGATTGGACACAATCTCATAGACCAAAACTATTTAACATT
>JASAMX010011465.1:0-11036 GCA_030248175.1 Microlaimidae sp. YZB2_3 | reverse complement strand
TTGCTAACGTACATGTTTAAAGCACTCATATAAATCAATTTTGTCTCTTCAATCCTTTAATCTTTCTAAACCTAGGTAATTTTAGTCTATAAATTTTAATAACCAACAGGTAACAACTTGCATTTATAAAACAAACGCCTAGTGAAATTTTGTCTCACTTTCTCCAAAATGTTTATATCCTTTTGTAAATAAGGTGTTCAAACCTGCACTAGCATACTCCAGAATTGGTCTAACATAGCGCTTATATGCTCGTAGAAAATTATTCTAGAGTTTGAGTTGAATGTTCTAAAAATTAGTGATGTCACCATAGCTTTTTTTGCTGTGATTTCACAGTGTTTAGAGAATTTCAGATCATGGGATATATAAACACCTAGGTCACGCACCAATTCCTGTAGTTGCAAGTAACGCTATTACTCAAGCTTATATTTACAAATTAACTCTTTGCCATTATTTTCTAATATGAAGAACTTCACATTTGTGATTAGATAACTGCAGTTGCCAGTCTTGTGACCAGCTGTGTATTCTATCTAAATCTTGCTGAAGTCTCAAGGTTTGAATGTGGTAATCTTTAGATGAAGATTTTACAAACAACTTTATATCATCTGCAAAGAGTTTAATTTGTGAGAACTTAACACAATCAACAATATCATTAACATATACCAAGAACAAAAATGGACCTAAAACAGAACCCTGAGGAACTGAACTTCTTACAGGAAATGATTTGGATACTGAGTTATTAATTACAACTTTAATTTCCGCCCCAACTAAAAAATTCTTTATCCATTTTAAAAATTTACCAGACACACCATATTTTTCTAGCGTATAGAACACATTGTGATGTGACCCGGTGTCAAAGGCCTTGGCCAAATCCAAGTAAATGACATCAATTAGAAATTTGTCTTTTAGTGCTAGTGTTCATTATTAAAAGTTTCCAACAGCTGTGTTATTGTAGAACTTTCTGCCTTAAAACCATGTTGAAACCTTGACAAAATGATATGGAAAAAGACAAGCAGTTCTTCTTTGACAAGCTGTTCCATTAGTTTACAAGAAAAAGATGTAAGTGAAATTGGACGATAATTTTCTTTTAGGCTTTTAGTGCCTTTTTTAAACAGTAAGTTTAATAAAGCTATTTTCCAATCAAGTGGTAATTCTCCAAAATCAAAAGACATCTGAAAGATTATTGCCAAAGGTTCAGCAATAACTTTAGCCAAGCGTTTTAAAAGTAAGCTGGAAAACAGTCAGGTGTTTGAGACAATTTGTTTGGGAGCTTTTTTAGGGCCTTAAATACCTTTTTTGTGGTAAATACCATGTTGTCCAACTTTCCAATGTTCGGTGGATTAAAATTTGGCAAAGTATTATCATCATCAGTAAAAACAGAAGCAAAATAATTTCCAAAAAGTTCAACTTTTTTCAAAGTCTTCAGTTACAAATGTCCCATCATCTCTTTTAATTGGTGGGATAGTTTCTTTTGTTTTGATTTTACTATTAACAAATTTATAAAAATTGTTTAAACCCCCAGAATTTAAAATTTTTGTTTCTTTATTAGTGTTAAAATCTCTAACTTTATTTTTGTATACTTTGCAAATTTTTTTTGTACTCTGATCTTGATTTTTCATCAATATTACGCTGTCGCCAAAGTGTTTTTTTTCTTTCGATTTTTGTAGTTTTCTTATTTGTATTGGATATTGTACAATTTTTTTTTGTTTGTAAATATTTTTTTTCCAGGGACATGTCTATTGATACCTAACAACAAAATATCCTTGAATCTCTGCCAAGCATTTTCTACTGTGCCACATTCCTCAAATAATATTTTCCAGTTGATTGTAGATAAGTATAAACGTAGCATATCATAATCTGCTTTTAAAAATTAGGTATGTAGTTTTGAATCTTATTTTTAGGACTGTCAAATAATCTAAGATTAGTTTCAGATAACATAGTGTCATGGTCTGATTGTGAAAAGCGGGGCGCAACAGTGACATTATTGAAAATTTCTCTATCGTTTGTAAACAAAAGATCCAGATAATTATTTCGAGGAGACATGGAAAAAAACTCAACAAGAAAACGGAAAAGAACGAATCATGATGAACGATAACCTTATAATATTTTAAGCAGTCTAAGTAAAACCTTATAATTAAGCTGAATTTTATTATGACATTTTTTAATTTTAATTTATTAAGTGTGTTCTTGAAACTGCTAACTTATGAGTTCTTATGATTTCTAGAAAATTAATTCGTTCGAAAATAAAAAAACTCAAATATGGCAAAATTGTATGTATGATGATAAGTACACAAATAAAAATTTATTTTAAACAATTGACAAATAGACACAATAAAAAATAATAATAACATAATTTAGACATAAAAATAAAAATTTTATATCAAATAAGTAACTGATATAATAATTATGAATTTAAATATTAAAATCATAATCATAATCACAGTCAATCTATACGTTTAAAATTTAAGATTGTTTTGACGTTGAAAAATGTAAAACAAATAATAACAAACGTGGACAAATAAGCATATATGAATCAAACATGGGTCACATAAAAATATTCAAAATTTCTATTTTATTTCTTTGTTATTTTCATACAGAGCAATTGCATGTAAACAATTATCATAAAAACGAGAAACGCAAACATATGAGTAGTCGTAAAATCAATATTTTTTAAAATAAATTGTTTTAATAGTTTTATTGTTACTAAATATTTTTGTATCCAATGATATTAACTTATCTGGCAAGATACATCTGCTCCGCATATTTTTTTGTTTCTCATGTCAAGATGTTTGACAAGTAAATTATTTAAAAATTTCTGTTCAGTTTTTAAATGCAAGTGCATTTTATGACAAAACCTTTTTTTAGACAAAAAACCAGCAATGGGCACATGCTTTAAAAAATTCTTTTCCTTTTTTCAAAATAAAGTTTTTAGCCCCTAAGAAAAAATGAAATTTAGTAAAACTGACATAAGAAAAACAATATATATAAATAAAATAATACGAAATAAATTAGTGGTATATAAAAATAAACAATCAATCCGAAAAATATTGCCTAGAATTGAAATAGCCCTTTAATAAATTCAAATCTAGCTTCTTTTCACAAAAACGTCTTTGTTTTTAAACCGGAAATTAATAGCCGCCAGCCAAAAAAAACTCTGGAAGGCTATTTTCCTCTTTCGGCTAGTATTTGGAAAGTGTTCATGTATACAGATAGATTTCAAACAAAGCTGGACAGTGTGGATAGTGGAAAAATTGTCATAAACTCGCTTGATATAAAGAGGTATACCCAATCGCTGATTGGTTCATTTGTGTTTGGGGGCGTGGTGTTTGCCGGGTTTCTTATTGGCGGGACTGCCGCAGCCGGTCCAATGGCGGGAGAAGGATTTGATCCTTTGGATTTGGTTGTAGTTGCTGGGGCGACTGTAGGAATGGCGCTGGTTGCCGGAAGCGTAGGACGAAGCGTAAGAGGCTATGGAGTCCCGTTTGGCGCTGGAGTGGGAAAATTTGGCCGCCCTGTGGTAACTAGCCTTCTCCGCTGAATTACCCATTTTAGGAATTTTTTAGTCGATTACGCTGTGATATCCAGCAGTTGAGACAGTTTGATTTTAATCTAAAATCACAATCGAAAAATTTTAGTAAAAAAAATTTATATTCGACCTACATGTATTTACGATAAATGGTTGTTGTTCTATTCCTATGTAAAATTATCGATCTATCGATCTAGAAATTTTATTACTTTACTTAACATAAAGCAAAAAACAACAACCAATGGTCAAAATTGAACAGACTAAACTGCAAAAAAACGTAATAAGGCATTTGGTCGAAAGGATTTCCTAACGTCGGAATGAATTAGTGACGTTCCCGTAGCTGCGAGCTGCAGAGCTTCAAAACGGAGCCCCGCTTTTGCAGCTTCGAGCAACCCCCACCCCCGAAGTTCCGAAACTTAGCTTTATTTTTGTAATTTTGTGAACAAATAAAAAGTAATGCAATATAATGTTTTTTTTATAAACGAATTTTTTTTAAAAATTACATATTAAAAAAAAATATATATATAGCCTTAAAATAGTAGATAGAATAATTTAAAACATTTAAAATATTTCAAGGTTAAAATCGCCCATTTAATGGGCAAAGTTTCAAGGCTCTTTCACCACTAAAAGACAGGATTGCAAAAATAAAAAAATATACGCTAAAAGCTGGTTCATACTTATGACAAAAGGTCCTTTGGACAAAGTCCAAAAGGACAAAAACAGCGTCAAAACGTCATTTGGACTTTGTCCTTTAGATTTTGCCCAAAGGACAACGTGTTCATACTTTTTGTCGTTTGGACTTTTCTCTTTGGACCTTTTCTTTTGGACTTTTTCATTCAAGCAGCACTCATATTTTGTCCAAAGGAAAAAGTCGTTCAAAGGACGTTTTGGCTTGTCTAAACGACGATTTGGCTTCTCTAAAATTGTCCTTTGGATTTTGTCAAAAGGACGTTTTGTCAAAAGTTTAACCCAGCCGTAAAACTTTTATCATTTTGAAAGCTTTCGGTAAAACATACTACCATTATCAATCATTGGTCTAAAATATAGATATACCATTTAAGAAAAGAATAAATAAATTTAGGTACATATAAGAATTAGGTTAAAATACAATATAGTATTAAAACACGAAAACACTAAAACATATGGAGTTAAATGAATTTTAGTTTTATGAGTGAAAAAAAATGCACAAACGAATAATTTAAAAAGAATTTGTATTTTAAAAAATATATAAAATTTTACATTTTTATTAAAAATTTGATTTTGTTAAAAAAGTGTATAAAAATAAACTTTTATAAAAATTTTGGGTAAACATAATGTAATAAAAGGAACGTTAAGACGAACCCGGTTCAAAAATTATTAAAACAAACACGTAAAACTTTTGGCAAAAATGTTAAAACCCAAAAAATATACTTTTTAAACGAGAACAAAAAAGGAAGGAAATACATAAAAAAACGCACATTAAAACAAAATTAAATTTTCGGACTGAACTTGCACATTTAACATTGGGGAAAACTGCGAATTAATAATACCTCTTGTATTAATAATTCCCTAATAAAAATGGATTTAGCCAGAACAGAAAAATCCTTATTTTATTTTCTCTTTATGTTGGATCGGCACATTGCACTGTAAACTGTGTTCATAAACAGCTGATCGAGTGTTATGAACAAGAGTCTCCGTTCCTAAGTTTTTGAATTGGAACATTTCCTAGCAGCCAAAGGAACAGCGAAGAATGGACTTAACCGAAGCAAGAATGTGCCACAACAGCAAACAGAAGAAGAAGAAGAGTCTCAGTTCTCTCAGATGCACCCTTATGATCTGCAAATCTAGATTGAAATCTTCAGGACGTTTGCCCGATGCAGCTACAAATGCATGTAGCACACTTATATTTATAATCCACTTCAGGCTGCAGAAACATAGAAATGTTATCCTTAAAACGAAACGATTGTTCTAACCGTCTACCAGGTACAAAAACCAAAGCCTTAAATCTATTTGTGGCAAATGCTTAATCAAAGACCTAAGTCTATTTTTAGTAAATTTAGACGAAACCCCTAAGAAAGGCAGTAATAAAACTACTACTTTTCTTGAAACAGACACACGGGTTTTTTTTAATAAAAACTTTCTCAAAGAATACTTTAATACATCTGTCAAAAAATTTATAGGATAACCTTTTTTAAGAAAAGTGTTTTTGAGCTAAGTTATTTCCAAATGTAGCAGAAGATAGGAGTTTTGAAGCATAGTATTGAAGAGTAGGAAAACAAGTGTGGAGGCGTGTTAGACGCAAAACTGAATCGAAGGATACCCGACCTGTTGTAACCTTTACTTAATTCTTAGGCATAAACCGTTTGCAATATTATTGATTGATGTTCTTGATGAAAAAAAAGAAAAGAAAAAAAAAGAAAAAGAAAAAAAAGAAAAGAATAATGAAATGATGATACAGTAGAATTAAACTATACATAGACTATGCTTAGTAAAATATTAATTCTGTTATCTGATCATCAGATAAAGATAAAGATTAAAAAAATCTGTCTGAAACGCTAAAGAGGAACGCGCCAGTGCTACTAAATGTTAAACTTCGCATTCCGAACCACCCCGATTTTACCTCTACCATACACAATGAGACGCGAGACGCGATTCACGTTCCGTGTCTGACACCTGATAATAATCAAAAACGGTTAATATAAAACTTAAACATTAAAAATGCCTAACATTAAACTTTAACTCAATAAAATATTGAAGGATCTTTGAATATTTTTTTAGCTAAATAAGCAATGCTATTTCTTTTCCTAGCAACAAAACACTTTATATATCATCCAAAGAACCCATAAAAACCAAAAAGATTTAATATCATACTTAGTGATATGGATACTGATTTACTCAAAATGGCGCTTATGTTTCAAAATATTACGCAAATTTAGTGACGCATTAATTAAATCTAAGCAAAATAAAATCTCTTGTGGTAGTTATAAAACTTTTTGGACGCGGTCCTCTTCGGACTGGGTCCGTTTTGGTCATCGGAAAGTTGACTGGGTCCGTTTTTCCGATGACAAAAACGGACCTAGTTCACTTTCCGATGATCAAAACCAACTGCGACCGTTTTTTACGCACCAGTGTGCGCAAAAAACGGACCCAGTCCAAAATGGAAAGTTTTATGAATAGCGCGGCTCCTTAAAATTAATTAAAACCAGAAAAAAATTTTGGTGAGACTATTTCACTAACGGTACGGTTGATTCATAAAAAAAATTATATAAAATTTAATTTTATCTATAGATCATTTAAATTAAAAGTTAGTTAGATCTGCTCAAATTTGAAAGTTAGTGATATCTGCTCAAGCTAGGATTTGTTTTCCAGTTTTATTCATTTTGAACAAACTATACTTTAGTTTCAAACTTAGTTTTATATTTTATAATAACATTTAGAAAACCGTTTTTTAATTATATAAAAATATATTATTTTTATTAAAGAACTTGGAAAACATTGTGTAAAAAGACAATTTAAAAAAATATATATATATATTGCGGTTTTCATTTTTTTAAGAAATGTAAAGAAATGGAATAAAAATTGTTAGTATATATAAGCAGAAATAAAAAGTTAAACTTTTATACCGCACGGCAACCCACTGCAAGCAAAAACTAAGAGTTCTTCTTTTATTTTAAACTTATTAGCTAATCTGCTTGTAAAAATGACACCGCGACCGCCTGTTGCATTAATTTAAAACTTTAAAATTAACATTTAAAATAGAACAAGTTTAATAATGCGTTGTAAATGTTAATTTTACTTTTATAATATAATGTTGTTAGATGTCAAAGTTTTAAAATGTCTTAAAGTATACTTTCAAAGAATTCGTTGTTTTAAATATATTTTTCTAATTATATTTAAAGTTTTACCTTACTTCAAAGATTTAAAAAAAAGTTATTTTTCCACTGTGTCGATTAAAATTCCATTGTATCGATGGAAAAAACAAGAAAACCCAGATAATTTTGCACAATTAGTAAAGAATTTTAGGTTTAACGAAAATATATTTATAGCCCAAATATTTGATCAAAAAGAATGCAATTAAACTCACACATAAGCTATTCTTCTCGCAAAAATTCTTCTTTTTAGTTTTCGTACGTTGCAACTTCACAAAATAGTGTCAGTTTTTTGCAATTTAACACTTTTGTATTTTATCGTCCAAAAATTGCTGGAAATCCACAGAAGGGATTCCGCGTCATTGCTGCAGTATTTTAAACTTCGTGTCCTGATCGGGCCGCCTCCGTCGAGGAGCGGCGGTTAACAGTTTGCAGCACTGATGTGGAATACCTTTTGCGGATTTGTAACGGAATGAATTTCAAAGGGTTAATATTGTGACTTCTCATGCACTTTTGCTCGAGAATATGTGGTGCAAAAAGCAATATTATAATTGCTGAAGAAATTGCTGCACGATAAAAATAATAGTAACTGCATGAGATGCCTGCGTGACCAAGGAAAAACTATGTGCTATCTTTTTTTTTTCAAAATTTTATTCAGACATTTTGCTTACATGTAATAATTTTCTATATATTCTTGATTTTTAGAGAAACTTACATTTATTAAACTAAAATATAATTTCTAAAATTACATTAATTATTACTATCTTTGTATTAGTTAGAAAAAATCGGACTATAAAACATTAATACTGTTATAAAGGCATAATTTTGAATATATAGGAAATAATATAAGCAAAAATATATAATATAATATATAGTATTATATATTTTTGATATAAGTATATAAATATTTTATACTTAATTATATTTTTCGCTTTTTTAAGTAAAGAAAAAACTGAGAAAACATTATATAAAACCCTTTTAAACTATGATACAAGAAATATAAAAAGACCTTTAAAAAACAGAAAAAAATGAGTGTGTGATTCAGAGTATTAGCATTCGCATAATAAAATGCTAAAAAATTATTAATAACTGCAAACACAATTAAAGACAAATTATTATAGATTCCAAAAAGTTTCGCATAATTTTTAAACTTATTGTACCAAATAAAATGTTATACTTAAAAATGCTCAAAAATAATAATTAAACAAAGTATGCACAAAAAACTGGAATGCTAAAAGTTTCCAAACAATTCTATTATATAATGGGGTTAGCTAATTTTTACAAAAGTTATGTAATGTTTTAGCCGTTAAAATAAAATAGGTTTCCATGATTTATTGTTACGTTTATTACGTTTAGATGTGTTTTTACGGTTTTAAGATATATAACGAGAAAATATCAATTATACATAATCCTTTATAAGTTTATCTTTAGTAAACAATTTATTCAAGAAAAATCCTGTAAAAACTACGAAAATATGCACTAAGTTTTAACATATTTTGAAATAATCAAAAATACCAAACCAACAGCAACAGCGAAAGCGAAAGTTAATCTGAGAAAAATAAAAATCTGGCAAAAGTAGTTTTACACTATTCCTTGTCACTTTAAGAAAAAATGATGAATTAATATGAATACCGAGTTTTGTGTCAAATGTGTTGCTTTTTACCTTTAAACTTACAAATCTGATTTAAAAACGGATTCTTAAAACTCGAGGATGGCTGTGAAGTCACAGCTGCACAATATTTAACGTTTTTTCAGGAAAAAAAGTTTATATTACAATATGTTTAACCAGTCGTAAAATTAAAAAATGGCAAATAAGTGAATTTGAAAAACAAAAATAACACAGTGACAAAACCTAGCTCAATCATGTGGTTGATTGAAGACATGTATAGTAATTTTTGATCTTATATTGTGTTCTTTTTGAGAAAACAAAAAAAACGTCATAATATGTTATTAAATTTTTTGTCATTTCATAAAACAATTGACGGGATAGACTTTGGCTGTTTTCTTTCTCTAATGTCTTTTTATTTAGCGAAAAACAAAAAAAAAGATATATATTTCTGAACCTACTTAATAATAATAACCATTTATTAAAAAAAACAAGTGGTGCGTGCGGGTAGCGGAAGTCATGTGACTGCTAAATATCATAGATCTTGGTTAATCAATATGCGCGCATTTAAAGACCAATATTGGAACAACCAAAATAGAAATCAGAATAGAAATTATTGTGTTACTACTCACAAGTAACACATGCGGATTAGTGATGTGCCCCGTGTGACGAGACGAGACGACCCCTGACGATTTTTTGGAGACATAGAAAAACATAGGTACCGGGATTCGGAGTCTGTTCATTTTGGGACAAAAATCCGGGTCTCCTTTCCTTGAATTTCAGGCCTGTTCATATCAGTCCGGCGCGCTACCACTGCACCATATGAACTGGTTTTTGATTTACTTTACGGCGTCTCTTATACTCGCTAGTAGTTGTGAGTCATCACTTCAGAAAGGGACATTCCACGTCACACCTTCCCACCCAAGAAGAAGCTGCTATCACCAAGCTTCTTAAACAACCATGTTGGGTTCAAACCGCTTGACTTAGCACCCCGTAGGCAAGTTTTTTTTCCACAAGGCGCCGTACTGGTATCACTTGTGAGCTCCGAACTCCGGAGCTCCGAAGCAAAGCTTCGCTTTTAGGAACTCCGGAGAAACCCCCGGAGCGTCGCCTTATTTTTGTACTAATTTCATGATTAATTAAAAAATGATGCCATATATTATTTTGTCAAATTATTTTGCAAATTAATTTTTTTTCAAAACTTATTTAAAACGCTAGAAATAGTCTTAAAAATGCAAATAAAGTAACTTTAAATGTCCGGAGCATGATATTGGAGGGTCGGAACATCAATAATGCAGAAGATTTATGATTAAGTAAAATTTATAAAAAAATACCTGTTTGACTTAAAACTTAATATTATAGACTAGGAATTTTATTATCATTTTATACAACTGAAGGGTGGTATTACAACAAATCTTATAATACAGTAATACGCATCAAGTTGTCTTTTTTTGTATATAGTTTACAATAAAATCTGATATTCTGGTGTTCTATCAAGTGATATCTTTTGATCAAATTTTAAATAGTTTGGAACAAAAAAAGCCCACCAAAGACTCGTAAGTAACTAAAACAGACATAATCCCAATCGAATCAGGTCATGTAAGGAATAATTTGCATACAATTTAGTTAAAAAGTGCGTTCGCAACTGTGAAAAAACCTTAATTTTTTGTTGGAAAACCGTGCAAAAACTGCTGAACGTATACTATTACCTAAATAAATAGACTTAGGGTCGATGGACCCTTAGGAACTTGGAGCCAAAAATAGGGAACTTGGAGCCGTAGGTCAGGAACTTAGAGCCGTATGTTTGGAACTTGGAGCCGAAAATAAAAATCACTAAAACGTTTACCTAAGCCTAAGCTAAGCCTAAATCTAACCCCAAACCAATCTTTTCTTAAAGGCTCCAAGTTCCCATTGCTCGTGGCTCCAAGTTCCTAAAAATTTTCCATGGCTCCAAGTTCCCTGCTTGTGGTTCTAAAAATCCCGTACCAATAAATATCAAACGGAACGACCAATTAGCTGCGTGCAAACCATACTTATGCAAATTATTTTGTTAGGTGAC
>JASAMX010011464.1:0-10725 GCA_030248175.1 Microlaimidae sp. YZB2_3 | reverse complement strand
AACAGTGATTTATAAATCAATATAAAAAAATTATATTATTATAACGCCAAATAATGCCGTTTGTCTTTTTACTTGTACCCAGACCTGTGCACATTTTGAAATGCCCCCCCCCCCGCTTTATTGGAGGATTTGCCCCCCCCCCGTTTTATTGCCCCCCCCCCCGCCGAAAAATGAAAAAGTACCCAAAAGTTGCCCCCCATGCCCCCCGTTTTGGAATTCCCCCTCCCAAATAAAACTCCAGGGGGGGGGGACAGTGCACAGGTTTGTGTACCTATCAAAACTTTTTGACAAAATTTAATAAAGGTTTGAGCTTGAGGGGTAGGTCCATAGGTGGGCAGCTTCCTGGATTTTTTTGTTTTTGGTATACCCGACCCCAGACTTTGGGGGGTGTCCCAAAAATTTTTTTGGAGTATACCCCACATACCTCATGTTTAGCGGTTTTAGTACTGGGACCATAGGTGGGCAGGGAGGGTGGAAGGGGGTTATACCCCCCGAAAATTCCAATTATAGCCAACACCCCCCTAAAATTTAGGGGTTAGCTGGACACCCCTTTAAAATTTGGGGGGTCCCAGTTCTAAAAACCCTAAAAACGGGGTATTTGAAGTATACCCCAAAAAAATTTTTGGGACACCCCCCCCCCAAATTTCAGGGGTCGGGTATACCCCCCAAACTCCGGGGAGGCTGCCCACCTATGACTGGGTTAAAAACTGCAAAAAAATCAGACAATATGGGTAGGAAAAAGAAACGAAAAACTAATAAAAAAAAAAAACAAAAAAATAAAAAAAAAAGCAATGGAAAAATAATACACGAAATAATTTCATTCTTATTATTTCGAAAGTGCGCTAACCGTAAATCTAGGCTTGAAACATATTAAACTGGGTTGAGAGTTGTCCAAAAAACACAATAATACGCATCATCATGCACCTAAATTTTGGGTATTTTTACATTTTGGACATTTTTTGGGAACAGCCACTAATATTGGGGGGGGGGGCATTTTCAGATCTTGCACAGGACTGGACATAACAGAAAAAACTTTTTTTAAAATTATATGAAACCAAACATACTGTAAAATCTTAGATACTGTAAATGATAAGTGGCAGAGAATAGGGGCATTATAAAATTATACTCTCTAAAAATCTTGAAATTATTGACCTCTCCTTAAAGTTTGGAGATATCCTGGATACCCCGTTTTTTCAAATTTGGGGGTCGTTAGCACAGGTGGGAAGCCTTAGATTTTTTTGGGAGGGGGTTTTTTTGAATCCCAAAATTTTTTTGGGGTACCTTATTCTCTAAAAATACCCTATGTTTAGCATTTTTAAGGACCCCAAAATTTTAGGAAGGTGTCCAATGCAACCCTCAAATTTACAGCTGTCTCAACAATTTCAAGATTTTTTTTGGGGTGAAAACACCCCCCTGATTCCCCAGCCTTCTATGGTAGTTAGTAATAAAAACACTAAACTAGTACTTTCCCTTAGTTAATCTGGACGGCTATTTTGAATACTGAGAATAGGAATTTTTTGACAAAGTACAATCATGCTCATGCTTTCAGAAAATAAAATTTCCTAAATCAAATTAAAAAAAAATATTTTCTGTTCAGCTGAAATTTTATGAAATATTTTTGGGTGTTAACTAAAAAAATCATTTTTGCAGCGCTTAAACTTTTTTTAATAATTTAGTTGAAAGAATTCTAATTACAGCTTTGTTAAAAAAATGGTTTTTCAATGTAAAATTTGCATAAATCAAATATAGCTCTACTTGTGACAGCACTGCAGACCTGGACACTGCTCCCCCCTGGAGTTTTCTTTGGGAGGGGGAAATTCCAAAACGGGGGGCACGGGGGCAACTTTTTTAAAATACAATAAAACGGGGGTGACAATAAAACGGGGGGGAAGCAAGCAGGGAGGAAAAAAAGAGAAAAAAAGAAGAAAAAAAAAGAAAAAAAGGGAAAAGGAAAAAAAAGGAGAAAAAAAGTGAAAATAGGTATAAAATGGCTTAAATTACTTTGAAATAGACTAAAAATTTCAAAAAATTCGCGATAATGGCGTCATCGTAGGTCAAAAATGGCGTTAAAATTTTAGGGTACTTTTTCATTTTATGACGGGGGGGAGGGCAAATCTAATAAAGCGGGGGGGAGGGCATTTCCAGACAGTGCACATGTCTGATTATACACACCAAAATTCAGATTAAATGAAATTGCACTTACATAAACACATTAAAAACATTGTTATACTAAAATTTAAACACATACAATTTGATATTTGATATTGTGTTTTAGAATATGCCTTCAAAAAAGTTTAGGAGCCCAATTATAGAACAAAATGCCATTTTATTTTAGATAAATGTAGATTTTTTTTAATTCAAACTCAGTATTTTTTTGACAAATACTTCTAACTTTTATGAAAATGATAATTTATATTGCTTTCCATGTTAAAAACAGTTTTAAAATTGGTGGAATTCAATTTACCATAAACAACTGGAAATGTGGACAACAAACAAACTTTTTAGTCTGGAAAGCATAAGAATTAAGCGCCATTTTAGTAAAACACCATTTTTTTCTAATTTTTGTGTGTTTTTCATAATAATATAATTTAGTGCGTTAAGCGTGAATTAAATTTCTGCAAAAAGTATTTTTGTACAAATTTATCAATCAAATTTTTGGACTGAGTGGGCTAAAGCCGCAACGGTAATTCCATAGATTTCCATGCTGTATTAAAAATTTTTAGTTTTTAAAATTTAGGAAATTTTTCAATGCTATTTTTTTGAAAATTCTTTTTCATTTGTTTCATATGTCAGCAGTTGTGGATTTTAGGCACATGGAACAAATGGGTTTTAAAAACTTCCACAGAAAGCTTAAACTAAAAACAACCAACAAAACAAACATTCAAATTGACAATGTTTAATGAATGTATATGCCTTGCAATTTACTTAATCTGAATTTTGAGAAAGGTATTCAACATTAAAAAATATGCCCAAACATTTTTATTAGGAATTTGCGCAAATTATGAACACACTTTGAATTCAAACTAAACAATAAATAAAAACACACCTTTCTAATTTTTTTGTTTTAAATACTAGTATTTATAGATTACTATAATTAATTTATAGATATTTATAGAATACTTTTCTCCAGCCCGCTAATGGAAGGATTGAAAACTTTAATTATTGGAATAAACATTTGTTTTCCCAAGAAAAAAAAAACTAGCAACTTTAAAAAGAGAATTTTTAGCTAAAAATCTTAACATTAACTGTTCATCGTTACTTTGACAAAGAGACACAATCAGTATAAAATCAACGTGACTCTGACTTAGTTTGTTTGGATTATTTGTGTGTTAAGATTTAAAAAAGTCACAGTTACAAGTATTTTACGACGCTTTTTACTCATTGTGTCAGAGTAATGACGTGTTGAATGAAATACGTCATAAGCTGGAAGACAGCTGTGAACATTGTATGAGAGCTGTGAAAAATTGATTTTATTCCAGGACTCTTTTGTGCGGACCTCAGCGCTCGCAGCGCTTGGGCGCATGAACGCATTTTCTCCAGGACTCTTTTGTGCCAGCTGCGATTTTTTTCAGGACTCTTTTGTGCCGGTGTCGTAGAATAGATCTTCCCCCATTACAGATCTCCCCCCCAGAAGATTTATTCTGGTTCACGCCAGAACACCTCAGTTCCCCCCCCCCCCTCAGAATATTTATTCCCCCCTGTGTTAAAGCATACAGCAAAAATTTGCATAAAATTCTTAACAGAGAGGGGAAGATTTATTCTGGTGTTCACTCTAGAATAAATCTTCCCCCTTGTTGTTATAAATCATGTAACAAATATTTGAATATTAAAAACAACATTCTTTTTTTGTTTTTTTCGTCATTTTGTTTTTTTTTTTCTTTTAATAAAAAAATTCATAAAAAATACTCGAGGTTTCAGATCAAAGAATTGGTAATAAACACAAAAAAATAAATTTTATTCTAATCAAACATTTGAGATGTCCGAAATATTTTTAAAAAACCTGCTGTTTTTAAATTAACACCTTTTGAATGTTTTACTTAAAATTAGGATTTAGACCCTATAAAGCTAAAATGTGAACCCTAAGCAGAAAACTTAAATTTAAAATATTAACCGTTTAAAATATTAAGCAACATATTATGAAAAAAGTTAGAACTCGTAGGAAAGTTTGGCGACGCCAGGAAAAATACATTCTGCATATCTTCGGAAAATATCACTTCCTGATTAAAGACAAAAAAACTTTTTCCTAAGCCTAAGCAAAACCTAAAAATCAACCTAAACAATCAAAAAATAACAACTTTAAACCTGTTTAATGTTGAATTAACTGCTGAACATGAAGAAGATTTTTTTGTTTTCATATTGACTTTTAAATAAAAAAAACTAAAAACTTATGGATACTCATAATCTAATTTTTATTTCTTCTTGTTTCAGTTTTTGTCTGTATATGTTTTATAAGAAGCAAAAACTGAAAGGTAAATAATGAATCAAATACTGATCGAAAACAAATTAAACTGGTTTCATTTTTTCATGTCTTTTTTTATTATACTTTGTCTTAAAAATTGATAAACTTAAAAAAAAGCCTTTTCACGATATTAATTTACTTAAAAAAATATTCAGTTTATTTAATTATGGCATATTTTTTACATACTCAAACAAACAAACTAATGCAAACGTATTTTTTATCTCCGAAAACCAACTAAATAATATTTAATTATTAATTTCAATACTCAACTGTTTTTTGAATTAACAACAATTAAAGCTAAAGTTGATTTATATAAAAATACAAAAAACAAACTATTTTTTTTTCTAAATGTAACATTTTAACCTTCTGTGTAAAAAATTATGTTTTTAAAATTGCCCTAACAAATTCTCGCGTATCATTTTGGAAATTTATGCGTATCATTTTGGAAATTTTTTGAGGGGAAGACTTTATTCCGGTGTTTGAACCAGAATAGATCTTCCGGGGGGGGGGGAATAAAGATTCTAATTCTGAGGGGGGATCCAGAATCCATTGCTGGGTCCCCCTCGTCGTTTTGCCCCCCCCTCTGGGCGTGGGACCCCCCCCTCCTCCAAAAATCAGTGTAAGGACTAAAAAAATTTCGGCGCTTCGCGGAGTGTTATTGCTTTTCCGGTTTTCCTTTTATCTCCTCTCTTCCCCGCTCGAGGAGTTCTGCTAGGTGGGCAGAAGGCAAATCTGAAATTTTTTATTTTAAATGATAGTAATTACAAAATTTAAGGTTAAGCTAACTATAATTTATAAATGTGTTTAAAACTTTAAAAAAAGGATAACAGTGTTTTATAGTAGTTTTATCAAACATGTATGCCTTAACTACTGAATGGCAGATGATTTGAAATTGAAAAACTAAACAAATTTCAATTTAAACTGCCATGTAGAGGTAAATTTAAACTGCCGTGAGTGGGGGGGTTTGGGGGGTATATACCCCCCCCCCCAAAGGTAATAACCGGAAATGGCATACCTCCGCGCAGCGCCAAAAATTTTTTAAGTCCTTTTATCCTTAATAATCTTCGGGAGGCAAATTTAGTGTTATGACCCAAATTTAAGGGGGGTGTCGCAAATCCGAAATTTTGGGGGGGGGGAATATAACCCCCCACCCCCCCTGCCCACCTACGGATCTGACCCCCCCTCAATATTTCGGGGTAGTCGGGGATCCCCCCCGCAAGATCTATTCTGGTTCATATTAATATAACTTCCCCCAAAATTTCAAAATTACGCCCCCCCCTAATTTGCCTCCAAAAAGAAACGCGAGAACTTGTAAGGGCAATTTTAAAAGACATAATTTTTTACACAGAAGGTTAAAATGTTACATTTTAGAAAAAAAAATAGTTTGTTTTTTTGTATTTTTTACATATAAATGCAAACTTTAGCTTTAATTGTTGTTAATTCAAAAAACAGTATGATGTTTAAATTAATAATTAAATATTATTTAGTTGGTTTTTTTAGAAAAAAATACGTGCATTAGTTTGTTTGTTTGAGTATGTAAAAAATATGCCATAAGATTAAAATAAACTGAATATTTTTCCGCGCTTAGCCCAGTGAATTAATATGCCTGAGCCTTTTTTTAAGTTTATCAATTTTTAAGACAAAGTATAATAAAAAAAGACATGAAAAAATGAAACCAGTTTAATTTGTTTCGATCAGTATTTGATTCATTATTTACCTTTCAGTTTTTGCTTCTTATAAAACATATACAGACAAAAACTGAAACAAGAGGAAATAAAAATTAGATTATGAGTATCCATAAGTTTTTAGTTTTTTTTATTTAAAGGTCAATATGAAAACAAAAAAATCTTCTTCATGTTCAGCAGTTAATTCAACATTAGACAGGTTTAAAGTTGTTATTTTTTGATTGTTTAGGTTGATTTTTAGGTTTTGCTTAGGCTTAGGAAAAAGTTTTTTTGTCTTTAATCAGGAAGTGATATTTTCCGAAGATAGATAATGTATTTTTCCTGGCGTCGCCAAAATTTCCTACGAGTTCTAACTTTTTTCATAATATGTTGCTTAATATTTTAAACGGTTTAATATTTTAAATTTAAGTTTTCTGCTTAGGTTTGTTGTCACATTTTAGCTTTATAGGGTCCAAATCCTAATTTTAAGTAAAACATTCAAAAGGTGTTAATTTAAAAACAGCAGGTTTTTTAAAAAATATTTCGGACATCTCAAATGTTTGATTAGAATAAAATTTATTTTTTTGTGTTTATTACCGATTCTTTGATCTGAAACCTCAGTATTTTTTATGAATTTTTTTATTAAAAGAAAAAAAAAAAACAAAATGACGAAAAAAACAAAAAAAAGAATGTTGTTTTTAATATTCAAAATATTTGTTACATGATTTATAACAACAAGGGGGAAGATTGATTCTCAGAGTGGAACACCAGAATAAATCTTCCCCTCTCTGTTAAGAATTTTATGCAAATTTTTGCTGTATGCTTTAACACAGGGGGGGAATAAATATTCTGAGAGGGGGGGGGGGGAATGAGGTATCCTGGCGTGAACCAGAATAAATCTTCGGGGGGGAAGATATGTAATGGGGGAAGATCTCTACGACACCGGCACGTAAAGAGTCCTGAAAAAAAATCGCAGCTGGCAAAAAGAGTCCTGGAGAAAATGCGTTCATGCGCCCAAGCGCTGGGAGCGTGAGGTCCGCACAAAAGAGTCCTGGAATAAAAATCGATTTTTCACAGCTCTCATACAATGTTCACAGCTGTACTTCCAGCTTATGACGTATTTCATTCAACACGTCATTACTCTGACACAATGAGTAAAAAGCGTCGTAAAATACTTGTAACTGTGACTTTTTTAAATCTTAACACACAAATGATCCAAACAAACTAAGTCAGAGTCACGTTGATTTTATACTGATTGTGTCTCTTTGTCAAAGTAACGATGAAGAAAAACAGTTAATGTTAAAATTTTTCCAAGCTAAAAATTCTCTTTTTAAAGTTGCTAGTTTTTTTTTCAGGAACAAATGTTTATTCCAATAATTAAAGTTTTCAATCCTTCCATTAGGGCCGGGCTGCAGAAAAAATAATATTCTATAAATTTTCCTCTATAAATTAATTTATAGTAATCTATAAATACTAGTATTTAAAACAAAAAAATTAGAAAAGGTGTGTTTTTATTTATTGTTTAGTTTGAATTCAAAGTGTGTTCATAATTGCGCAAATTCCTAATAAAAATGTTTGAGGCATATTTTTCAATGTCGAATACCCCCTTCTCTGAAAATTCAGACTAAGTAAATTGCAGAGGCATATACATTCATTAAACATTGTCAATTTGAATGTTTTGTTTTGCTTGGTTGTTTTTAGTTTAAGCTTTCTGTGGAAGTTTTTTAAAAAACCCAGTTTTTGTTCCAGTGTGCCTAAAATCGACAACTGCTGACATATGAAACAAAATGAAAAAGAAATTTTCAAAAAATCAGCATTGAAAAATTTCCCTAAATTTTAGAAAATCAAAAATTTTTAATACAGCATGGAAATCTATGGAATTACCGTTGCGGCTTAACCCCACTCAGTCCCAAAAATTTGATTGATAAATTTGTACAAAAATACTTTTTGCAGAAATTTAATTCCACGCTTAACGCACTAAATTATATTATTATGAAAAACACACAAAAATTCAAAAAAAAAGTGGTGTTTTACCAAAATCGGCGCTTAATTCTTGTGCTTTCCGAGACGAAAAGGCTTTTGTTTGTTGTCCACATTCCCAGTTGTTTATGGTAGTCAAATTCCCGCCCAATTTTAAAACTGTTTTTCAACATGGAAAGCAATATAAATTATCATTTTCATAAAAGTTAGAGAAGTATTTGCCTCAAAAATACTGATTTTGAATTAAAAAAATTTGAACATTTATCTAAAATAAAATGGCATTTTGTTATAATTGGGCTCCTGAAAAAGTTTTTTTAAGGCATATGGAAAACACAATATCAAATATCAAATTGTATGTGTTTAAATTTTAGTATAACAATGTTTTTAATGTGTTTATGTAAGTGCAATTTCATTTAATCTGAATTTTGGGGCGTGTATAATGCAGACATGTGCGCTCCCCGTGAACAATACCTCCCCGCTTTATTATACCTGCCCTCCCCCCGTCATAAAATGAAAAAGTACCCTAAAATTTTAACGCCATTTTTGACCAACGATGACGCCATTATATCGCGAATTTTTTGAAATTTTAAGTCTATTTCAAAGTACTTTAAGCCATTTTATACCTATTTTCACTTTTTTCTCCTTTTTTTTCCTTTTCCCTTTTTTTTTTCTTTTTTTTTTTTCTTTTCCTCCCTGCTTGCTTCCCCCCCGTTTTATTGTCACCCCCGTTTTATCGTATTTTAAAAAAGTTGCCCCCGTGCCCCCCGTTTTGGAATTCTCCCCTCCCAAGAAAAAAATCCAGGGGGGGAGCAGTGTCCAGGTCTGCAGTGCTGTCACAGTAAGCATATTTTGATTTATGCAAATTTTACATTGAAAAACCATTTTTTTAACAAAGCTGTTATTAAAATTCCTTCAGCTAAATTATTAAAAAAAAGTTTAAGCGCTGCAAAAATGATTTTTTTAGTTAACACCCAAAAATATTTCATAAATTTTCAGCTGAACAAAATATTTTTTTTAATTTGATTTTATAAAATTCATTTTCTGGAAGCATGAACATAGTTCCACTTTGTCAAAAAATTCTTATTCTCAGTATTCAAAATAGCCGTCCAGATTAACTAAGGGAAAGTACTAGTTTAGTGTTTTTATTACTAACTACCATAAAAGGCTTGTGGGGAATCAGTGTTTTCACCCCAAAAAAAAATCTTGAAATTGTTGAGACAGCTGTAAATTTGAGGGTTACATTGGACACCTTCCTAAAATTTTGAGGAGTCCTTAAAAATGCTAAATAATAGGGTATTTTTAGAGAAATAATTACCCAAAAAAGTTTTGGGATTCAAAACCCCCTCCCAAAAAAATTAAGGCTTTCCCACCTGTGTTAACCACCCCCAAACTTGAAAAAACGGGTATCCAGGATATCTCCAAACTTTAAGAGGAGAGGTCAATAATTTCAAGATTTTTAGAGAGTATAATTTTATAATGCCCCTATTCTCTGCCACTTATCATTTACAGTATCTAAGATTTTACAGTATGTTTGGTTTCATATAATTTTAAAAAAAGTTTTTTCTGTTATGTCCAGTCCTGTGCAAGATCTGAAAATGCGCCCCCTAATATTAGTGGCTGTTCCCAAAAAATGTCCAAAATGTAAAAATACCCAAAAATTTAGGGCGCACTTATGACGCGATCATCGCGATTTTTTTGCAGTTTTTAACCCAGTCATAGGTGGGCAGCCTCCCCGGAGTTTGGGGGGTATACCCGACCCCTGAAATTTGGGGGGGGGGTGTCCCAAAAATTTTTTTGGGGTATACTTCAAATACCCCGTTTTTAGGGTTTTTAGAACTGGGACCCCCCAAATTTTAAAGGGGTGTCCAGCTAACCCCTAAATTTTAGGGGGATCCTTGGCTATAATTGTGAAATTTTTTTCGAGGAATTATAACCCCTTCCACCTCCCTGCCCACCTATGGTCCAGTTTAAAACCGCTAAACATGAGGTATGTGGGGTATACTTCCAGAATTTTGGACACCCAGAAGTATAAGTAGGTATTTACAAAACAAAAAAAAATCCAGGAAGCTGCCCACCTATGGACCTCCTCAAGCTCAAACCTTCTGAATTTTGTCAAAAACTTGATGGGTCACCCGAACCTGTGCGCTGTCCCCCGGCTGGAGCTTATTTCGGAGGGGAATTCCAAAACGGAGCCGTAGAGGGCAGACTTTTGGGGTGCTTTTTTCATTTTTCCGCGGGGGGGGGGGTAATAAAACGAGGGGGGGGGGCAAATCCTCCAATAAAGCGAGGGGGCATTTCAAACTGTGCACAGGTCTGGGGTACAAGTCCAATAACAATCGGCATTATTTGGCGTTATAATCATATACTTTTGTTATATTGATTTATAAAGAATCACTGTTGCAATTTTTGGTTATTTTAATGTAAGAACCGCTGTTAAAAAATATTCAATGGACTTTTTCTTGCCCTCCTCATTACTTTCCAACTTTAATATTTTTTTCAACTTCAATAATTTGAACATGGAATATTTCTTATGAATCCAACTTCCGGGGATGAGGTCCGCTTCCTTTGAAGGGTTGTGGTCCGCTTGCCCCCTCAAGCTACAGTAGCTTCCTAAATTGAAGC
>JASAMX010011462.1:0-17868 GCA_030248175.1 Microlaimidae sp. YZB2_3 | reverse complement strand
TGTATGTAATTACTTCGTTCAGTTCACTGTGCTAAAAATTTGGGGTTAGAACCCCTGGCTACGCCCATGCCGACATCCCACCTAAAATTTTGGGGTACTACAAACAACCCCCCCTAAAATTTGAGGAGTCCCATAATAAAAACGCTAAAAATGGGGTATTTGGGGTATTCCAAGAAAAATTTTTTAGGACAACCCCCAATTTTGAGATAGGTATTTCCCCAATATTCTGGAGACTGCCCATCTCATTGGAGAGTAAGTTCATCACTCGCCCTCCAGTGGTAACATCCTATCGCTATGTATTGTTAAATTGCACTGCATATCCTGCTGCAAATCAAAAAACCAACAAATTTTTTAAAAAATTTCCACATAACACTCCAGACCTGTGCACAGTCTGGAAATATCCCCCCCCGCTTTATTGGAGGATTTGCCCCCCCTCCCCTCGCCAAAAAATGAAAAAGTACCCTAAAATTATGACGCCATTTTTGACCTATGATGACGTCATCATCATGAATTTTTTGCAGTTTTTAGCCTATTTTAATGTATTTTAAACCATTTTAGACCTATTTTTACCTTGTTTTCGCTTTTTTTGTCCCTTTTTCCCCTTCTTTTTTTCTTTTTTTTCTTTCTCCCTTGCTTGTCCCCCCTGTTTTATTGCCCCCCCAATAAAATCCCGGGGGGAGGCCGAGCACAGGTCTGACACTCCAACCATAAATAAGTGTCTAACCGTATGTTAAAAGCAAAAAAGCTTACAATTTCCGCCATTTCGGTGCCGACTCGAATGCCTTTTTGAAAACATAGAGACCAGCCTCGTTCCTTTTCTGCCTCAGATCCTTCCGAATAACCAACACTTCCGCCAACTGCCATGACAATCAGCTACTGAAAATCATTTTTAGAAAAATACAACAATCATTCGACACATTTTACCGCCAATTTCACTACTAGTAATGGCCATTCGTCTTACTACGGAGCCCCCGTTATTTAGCAGGGACGTAGCCAGAGTTTCATTTTTTTTTTGGGGGGGGGGGGGGGGGGGCGGGATTGTAGTACAAAAAATTTCAGGGGGGGGCTCCGCCCAGGGGAGGGGCGGAGTGTGGGGGGGAGAAAAGGTTAACCCCCCAGTTTTGGAAAAATCAAGAAAAAATGTCTTTAAAATCACTTCTAACTGCCTCCAAACTTAAGTTTTGAAGTCAAAATTAATGTTTTAAGCAATAAAAAGCTCAAAACTGCAATAAAAAGACTTTTTGACCTAAAATTAGCGTTTTTTTACCTATTTTTCCTTTAAAATTGAAAAACAATATGGGTGAAATGCACTCCAGAAAAAAAAACGATATGGGTATTTTCATAGGTGTTTTTGATTAGGGGGGTGCCAGGGGGGTCCGGATCCCCCTGGCTTTTTAGGGGGGGTCGACCCCGGGTGCGAGATTTCAACTTTAGGGGGGGGGGGGGTCAGAGGGGTCCAATTTTTTAGCAAAATTTTTTTAACTCGATAATTTAAGTATTTTTAGGTCTAATATTGAATTTTATGTATTAAAACAGCCTATTTGGGCCTAAAAAGTATATTTAAACACTGTTTTTAACTGTCTCCCCCCCCAAAAACACCTATGGGTATTTTGCGTTTCTCGGATTTTAACCCCCCCTAATTTGGGTTTTAACCCCCGCCCCACTCCGCATCAACTTGCCTATGTATGTTTCAGACTACTGGCTACACCGCCACTGTAAACCAAAGCACATGAGCAGCATCTTGACTCCATGTTATTTAGGGTACCTACCTACCTATATGAAAAAAATCCCAGTCAATGCTATAGGCGGCTGGAAAATTTATGAGGGGGGAGGTACATAAATCAGTCAATATGATTGTTTGTTTTGCTTTTTGTGTAGTACTTATTACTTATAAAAAATATTGTACTAGCTTTAAAATAACATTAGCATTAGGCAAGATAAATAGCGAGATATATGTATGTATACTATAAAAAGTAACTTAACGGAAAAAGTAACGGAAAAATTTTGTTTTTTGGGGGTCAATTGGGGTACTAAAATTATTTTATAGTTTGGCGCCGAATGATTAGCGAGGCGCTGGAAAAGTTTGAATTTTTAGCCTCTGAAAACCCCCAAATTCTACTATCTGGTGACCATTTGGGGGGGAGGGCGGTCGCCCCCCCCGCCCAACCACTATCCCTATTTTTCCCCCTGTCCAACCGTTTCGGGGGGGGGCACCCTCCCTGGATACGTCCCTGTTATTTCGTAATGCAAAATAATGACAAAACACAGCTCAATCCATATTAACTTGTTGTTGATGCTTAGCTGTTAAAGACAAATCATTTTTGAAAAAATACAATAACCGCTTAACGACAAATTGTCAAAACGTAGTAGTGATGTTCCTGCCCTATGTCACTACACAGCTCCTACAATTCAAAGTGAAGGCTCCGAATTTCACTATTTAAACAAAAGATTTAAAAATTACGTTTTCTGCAGTTTTGACCCTTTTTTTGGTTGCTACGAAGTTTGAAAAAACAACATAATCTGTACCATTACTTTTGAATTATTCATGAAATTAGTATCAAAATGGGGCTGAGCTGGGAAAGAAAGAGCTTTGATCTGGAGAACACCACTAAACTACACCATTCCAGCAAGGTATGAGGTTTATTTTGAATTTAAACATAGAAAGAGACGGCTCGGTATAAATAATTTACAGCAAAGAATTAAAAATGCATGTTCGTTAACCAAAAGCTAAAAACCAACTTCTTAGATGTTAACAGGGGGTCTGATGTAAAACTTCCATTGTTTGTCTTTAGTTTTTTTCTCCTTACCGTATCTCAAGGAAATGCTTGCACTTTTAATTTAATGAAAATAGCATTAGTTATTTAGCTTAGTCAATTAAAAGGCGAAGTTGTTTCTGCCTAAAACACCCGAAAATTGTAATCATTAATTGATGGTTTTGTCTGTCGTATTCTTATGCAATAATTACTGTATGTTTTATTTTTTTAACTTTTTAGTTCAGTTTTAAGGCAAGATTTTACTGGAGTTAAACCGCACCACAAGATCGATAGAAAAACAACAGCAAGATACATTTTATAAAAGTTTATTAAACAATAAACACTATTGTTTTTTAAGTTGCCAAAATTCTACAATACCACAGGAAATTACTAAATATACATACAGAATTCTTACAGAATATTATAACAATAAAACATACATAATCATAGGTGTTTTTGGTCGGGTCCCCTAGGAGGGGGGTCCACCCCCGGGTGGAAGGCCAAAATTTTTTAGGGGGGGGTCCAGGGGGGTCCGAACCCCTTTGGCGTTTTAGGGGGGTCGACCCCGGGTGCGAGATTTCAAATTTAGGGGGGGTCAGGGGGGTCCAATTTTTCAGCAAAATTTTTTTAACTCAATAATTTAAGTGTTTTTAGGTCTAATATTGAATTTTATGTATTAAAACAGCCTATTTAGGCCTAAAAAGTGTATTTAAACACTGTTTTTAACTAAAAACCCGTGTTTTTGACAGTTGGTTTAAAAAATAGTCTCCTTAAAAATAAAACCACTGGGGCCCAAATTCACAAAGCGGGGCTATCCATGGGCTAACTCGGCCCTGGGCTAACCCCCTGATTAAGTACGGTGTATTTCAGGGACAACTTGGTACTTGGTAGCCCAGGAATACACCGTGGTTAATCAGGTGGTTAGCCCAGGATTAACTAACACCTAGCTAGCCCATGGATTACCATGCGTAATGAGGCCTAGGAGCATAGATGAACACGGTCAAAAAGCTAGGGGGGGGGGTGTTTACCCGGGGTAAATCGAATTTTGAATTCTAGGAGGGGGGTCCCAGGGGGGTCCGAACCCCCCCTAGCTTTTTAGGGGGGTTTGACACGGGGTGCAAAATTTTGAAATCTAGAGGGGGGTCAGATGGGGTCTGGTGTCCAAAGCAAAACAGTTTCAAACCATAATAACTTTAATAATTGTTCTTTTTATAGGATAATACTACATTTTATTGAATAAAAAGCCATATTCATGTATAAAAAGGTTGTAAAAGCATAAATATGTGATGAAAATTCACGTTTTTGGAAGAAAATTTAGTATAAAAATGTACCTAAAATTTTCTTGAGGGGGGAGGGGGGAGTCAAATTTCAAAATCTAGAGGGGGGTCAGGGGTAAAAAATTCGGAGATTTGGGGGGGAGGGGGCCCCCTAGATTTTTGTCTAGGGGGGTCCCAAAATTTCGAGGCTAGGGGGGGTGGACCCCACCCTGCCCCCCCCCCCCCCTTTTTCACCTATGGTTGTGCGCCGTTCCCCCATTTGAGCAAAACAAAAGATACTAAAAAAATTTTTTTCACCAATTTAGAATTTCTTAACAAAACTAAAAAAAAACAATCTCCTCCCCGGTTTAAAAAATAGTCCCCTTAACCACTGGGGCCCAAATTCACAAAGCGGGGTTATCCATCGGCTAACTCAGCCCTGGGCTAGCCTCCTGATTAACTACGGTGTATTCTGGGCCAACTTGGTAGCCCAGGAATACACCATAGTTAATCAGGTGGTTAGCCCAGGATTAAATATCACCGAGTTAGCCCATAGATTACCATGCGTTGTGAATTCTGGCCTAGGAGGCACTGCACAAGTTTAAAGTTACAAAAAAGGCGGTTTCGTAAGCACTGCAGAAGCTCATCCCTGCAACGCTTGACTCTTCAGACAAGTTCGCATGCTGTTTTTGAATTCAAAAAAAAGAAAGTTTAGAATTTAAAATTTTTGTATCAGAAAAGCATTTTTTAAACGGAAATATTATATTGTAACGCTAAACAAATGTTTGTTTTTTATAAACTAAAATTTAGTGAGCAAGAAAATGCGATTATCTTGTGACCACCAATAGTAGAACAAAAAAATACATTTAAATTAGCTTAAGTTGATAAAGGAAATTAAAGCATAAAGTCCACGATAAATGTTATTTGTGAGTTTTATAACGATAATTTACTTAAAAAATAATTGTTTTAAACAATCCATCTTTCCGGTGACCACTTGAGTGGGTTGTTCTTGAAAAATGCCTTTTTTATTTGGCTTTGAAAGCTAATTTAACCTTAGTTTTGCTAATATTAGATATTCTAAGCCTAAGCGAAACCTAAAAATCAGTTAACTTCTATGGTACAAGTTCCATACGTGTACCAAAATTTGATTTGACCGATTCAAAAGTAATTACAATTTGTAAAACATTTTTATAGCATAAATCAAACACGTAGACCTCATTTTTGTGGTTTTTTTTAGATTTGAGCTTTTGAAAAAAAGTTATGAGTCAATTTGTACCCAAAAATTGCCCTTTTTTTGGCATGTACAATTTATGTTATTAAAAAAAATTTTTTATTAAGCCTTTAATCCAATTAATATTATTTTTTTTGTATTACCAAGTGTCTGGCAGTTACAAATATACTTTTATTTTTTTCATCGTAGGTAACTACCAATTTTTTATAGTAACCGTTCAAATACCCACCAAATTTTAGTTGTGAAAAAATTAAAATTTTTAAAAAACAACTTATTTTTAAAAAAATCGATTATATTACAATTTTGTTTGATTTTTAGGTTTTGCTAAGGCTTAGGAACAATAAATCGGTGAAAAACTAAGTTTAAACTAGCGTTTAAAGTAAAACAAATTTTCTTGTCCATGTTTTTGATGGTCCATGTGTCTTTCGAAATTTCAATTTTATTGAAATTTTTTGTGTGTTTCAGAATATTAGCGTTGGTAAAACATAGTTTTTAATTTAGTTTGTTAGTTTACAACTTTTTTTTCTTAACATCATAAATTGCACTTGCTGCAAAAGGCCATTTTTGGGTATAAATTGGCTCATATAAACTTTTTACCAATAGCTTAAATCGGTACAAGTATTAAACGTGTACCAAAATCAGGGAAAATGGTTTATGACTCAGCAAATCTCAAAAAATAAACAAAAATAAATTAGTTTGATTTGTGAAAAGATGTTTCATAGGTCAAGATGTCTGACTTTGGCGATGGAGGGCAAGTCTACCACACCTATCTTCGCCCCCGACTGACTTGCCCTGCAGCTCATACACTTATTTGCTTGTTTTGGTTTTTCTGGTTGCTGGAATTTTGGGAATTAAGAAGTGATTCAACCCGGGGTGTGGGGCAAAAATATATAATATAACAAAAAATGTGCAACTCCTATATAAAAAAGTACGGAAAAGGTGGTCTTTGTATTGAGCCTCTCCATTTAAATGACACTCTTCATAATAATGGCAAAGTAGCCATTTTAATGCGGGAAAATATGTTGTTTGCCTACGTTATTCAGCACAAATGTGCGCGGATCAATAAAAACATTTTATTTCATTTGCGGGATGCGTGCGCATTTAGTGTAAAGTGACCTAGGCGAACGGCATATTCCTTTGAATTAAAAAGCCATTATCATGGAGGGAGGGTGCCATTTAAATGGAGAGGCTCATTATAAAGGCCACCTTTTCTGTACTTTTTTATATAGGAGTTGCACATTTTTCGTTATATTATATATTTTTGATTAAACTACCCTTTAAAAAAATATATGGTGTTTTATAGCCAAAAAATGACCTTTTTTTCAAGGTAGATTTTATGCTGTTAAGAAAAATTTTTTAATAGTGCTTTAACCAATATGAATGAATAATTTTTGGATTGCTGATAGTCTGGTGATTCTAAAAATATTTTTACTTTTTTTCTGGTCTTCACCAATTTTGTACAGCAACCGCTTAAAAATGTATCAAAATTCAGTCGTGAAAAAAAATTAAGATTTAAAAAATGGGATAATTTAATAAAAATGCCTCATAATACAATTTAGCTTGATTTTTATGGTTTGCTTTGGCTTAAAAAGAATAAATCTGATTAAAAATAAGCATAAATTAGCTTATTAAACAAAAACAAATTATTATACATTTTTAGGTGGTCCATATGACTATCGAATTTATAATTTTTATGTAAAAAAAATAACCACAAAAATGAGGTCTACGTGTTCTATTTAGGTTATAAAAACGTTTTACGACTTGTATTTACTGTTTAATCGGTCAAATCGAATTTTGGTACACGTATGGAACTTGTACCAACTTCTATTTTGACATATTTTTTTCATGATGTATTTTTAACGATTGTTCATTTTTTTTAAATTGAAATTTAGCGCATTTTTTACTGGTTGTCATACAAAAAGGTAGACACTAGAAAAAATTTTGAACTATATTCACAGCCGCCAGACTCTGGGCAATCCGAAAAATATATTTTTAAAAATTTTTTTCCTTAACAGCATAAATTGTACATACCAAAAATAGGCAATTTTGGGCTTAAATAGGCTCATAACTTTTTACAGAAGACTTCAATCGAAAAAATAACATTAAAAATGATGTCTACATGTCTGATTTGGGGTATAAAACTGTTTTGTATGCATATTTTATTTAACTTTTTATTTAAATTAACGAGAAAACAAAACTAAATTGCAATAAAGGTCAAAAAAAATTTTTGTGATGGCGTCATGAAATTTTTTTTCTCTTTTCAATGATTTACGTCTCACATGCGCATGATGTAGGTCACACCTAAAGCTAACGGTGGTAAGGTTTACATATGACATTGGTCATAGGAAAATACCACCACCGCGAGACGAAGGTTTCACCACTGTAAGACGAAGGTTTCACCTTTGTCGTACGAAGGTCTCACGGTTGTTTCGGTCGTAAAGGCCATTAAGGGAACGGGTTAAAATAAGAACCAAACAATATGAGTTTAGTTAATAACACAAGACAAACACTTTATTCTACGTATTCTTAAGTCTGGATCATAATCCGTTAAAACTGTTCAGAGGACAATTTTAGACAAAGTAAAATTGTCCTTTGAACATTTTAAAAGTGTCTTTTGTACAGTAAAAAAATGTCTGAAGAACAATCCATTGTGTCCAAAACGAAAGTTAAAATATTTACACATAGTTTTCTACACGTTGGACTGTTTTTTACATTGTCTAAAAGACATATTTACTTTATGTAAAATTGTCATTTGCACACTTTGGACGAAGTATGAACCTGGGCGCTTTTTTTTAAAAGTTACGAACATTCAATTTCTTTGTAAAAAAACATCCTTTCTTTGTAAGCGAGATTATTCTTGTCTTTGCCAGCAGAAATTTTGCCGCGCTCACGTTTTATTGGTCAAAACGCTCGTTTTTTAAAACATGGTGGCTAAAAGAAGTTCAGGTGTACTATATCAAACACGAAGTACTGTCATTTTTGATAAATCAGCCCAGTGTATGTTGTATGCATGATAATTTAAAGCTACAAAGAAAAAAACTGAGATTTACAAAACAGAATTGGGTTTTTACAAAGAAATGAAATGTCCATAACTTTTATGAAACAGCGCCCAGGTTTTACTTTTACTATCCAACTTAGTCTATCACAAACGCGTTCATGCGTACTGTCACATGTACACTATTAAATGGAGAAGGAAATTACATCCAATTTCTTACACTAACTAGCGCAATTCTTCGCCAGGGAAGCGGGAAGATCTGAAAAGCGGAATGCACCGCGGGACAACAAACACCATAATCGCCGCCTTCGCCAAAAAAAAAACGGAGCGAGAAGGAAAAAACCACAATGCGACTCACCTTGCGCCCATCCACAACCGCTAAATCCAAAAAGGTACGCACGGGATTTTTGGAGTCGCCAGAAGTCAAGGAGCCCAGAGCTATTGGAAGAAAGTTTTAGGGACTCAGAACTCTATAGTGCTAGCTCGGAAGCAAAAGTTTACAAAAAATAGTTCGGGCTTAAGCTTAGACTTTGGCTAAAACCTGTTTCTTTTTTACGTTCAAAGTGATCAAAAGACGAAATTCAAAAGACAAATTTTAAAAGAAAAAAATAAAAAAGACAAAGTCTAACAGAGATTGACTTGGTATGGCTTATTTTGGTGTGTAAAAGACTTCTATTTGGTTTTCTTTCTGTTTTCTTTTTTTTTTGGGTGCATGCAATTTCAGTGCGGTTATTTACTTGCTTCTGTATGTTCCTGTCGTTTGACAAAATAAATAATAACAACAACAACAATAATAATAATAATAATAATAATAATAATAATAATAATAATAATAATAATAATAATAATGTAAATGTAAATGTTTATTGTCGTACAGGCATATTGTATAAAAAGATACACAAAAGGCACTTATATAGACGAGAATATAATTAAAAGTAAAAAAAAAATAAAAAAAAACAAAATATGAGATAATAAAATTACAAAATACATTAATTTTTTTCCAAACAAATGTGTACATATACTAGGAATACACAGAACAAAATTTGAAAGTGTCAAAATTAGCCAATTTTTTTACAAAAGCTTTTAATGACTTAGCTGAGACAATTGACTTATCAAGTTGATTCCATCAAGAGCATACTCTAATTGAAAAATAAGGCTTTCTTACGTTTATTTTTGACATATTTTTAGGAATTTTTTGTCCATTTCCACAAGTTTTGGAATAGTTAGAAAAATTAAAAAAAATAGCACATTTCATATCAACAAAATTATCTATGATTTTTTAGCACATCAATAGATCGTTGTGTACTCCCCTTTTTTCTAAGCTTTCAAGACCAAGATAAAATAGCCATTCAGAATAAGAGACGCGTGGCTTTTTAATACGACTATAAAATTTATGTGTAAATGCTTTTTGAATTTTTTCGATACATATAATATCTTTGTGATATTGCGGTGACCAGACGGGAGTTTCATATTCTAATAACGGTCTAATAAAAGTTGTGTAAGCATGCAACAATATATAACAATTATTTGTTTTAAAGATTCTAAATAAGGTATACATCTGTAATGAGTGAAAAGGGGTCTAGCCGGTATTTATAGAGCCTCTTCCCTAATACAAAAGGGCACTTACTACGATAATGATCACGTTATTTAAAAATATAAATTAGACAAGAGGCGTAGCCTCGGTAGGGATTATAACACCATCGAGTTTTATTTATGAATGGCAGCTAGAGATTTGTTACGGGAAATTTAAAACGTATCAAAGCAAGAAACACAAAGGATAAAACTTTTATTCCGGAAATCATATTGTAAAGCTTTCGACAAATGCGTTTGTCATCTGCCATACAGTAGAAATTCTAAAACACGAAATTTTGAGATTTTTTACAAATACAATATTAGTTACGAAAAGTCAGATAAAACTATCACAAAAATACAAAACATACACAAAATTAAAATATAAAAAATATAAAAAAAGGATTGAAAAAATGCGCAAAAATATGTTAAAAACAGAACAATTGAACGCTAGAAATAGCCTTGTTTAAAACAGGTTTAACTTTTTTTTTACACATAATGACTCCTTTATTTTAAAACAGTACTCACTAGTGGCTGAAGTTACAATTCAAAAATTATTGATTGAAGGCGCGTCTTTTATAAACTGACAAGACATTAAATGGTCATGAACAGCTGATTCTTTGCTTTGCACACTACGCCCGGTTCTTGCCAGAGATCTCCTCTATACCAAAACAATAAAAAAATCAAATCAAAAAAAAAAAAAAAACAAAAAAAATAAAAAAAAAAAAAAAACACAAAATCCTAAAAATCGGGTCGAAAGCGGACAGTTTGTCCAATGTACACAAATCGCAACAAGTTACACTATATTTGTAAACGACACCAGATTTCCAAACAATTAGGCACTCGATTCTTTGAACGGGAAGAAGTTAGCTAAGCGACATGTTGATTTAAATACTACTCTTAGTTGACTTGTGGAAAAGATGACCAGAAAACAATTTTCTTAACTTAGAACTAACTTTAGTTGACAATAAACCAATATATGGCAAAACGATTGTTATACAAATTTTTTCTCAACAAAAAAATTTAACACTTGTTTAAGCTCAAACGCTTATTAAGAAACTTTTTAATAACAAGAGTCAATAAAACTAGAAGGATAACCATTTTTTGATAAAAAAGTTTTTAAAATTCGTAAATCAGCATCATGTTTGATATAAGAGCTTGATAAAACATAAGATCTGTGTAAAAGGAAGATGAGTTGGGGTGGGTTTTGGTTTGTGTGTTGGGTTTTGGTGTTTTGCTTGCTTTTTTGTTCTGGTTTGCTGCTGTTTTTTGCGTGTTTTGCGCTGTTGTGATTGTTTTATTTTTTATGAGTCTTTTCGATTTTTACTTTTTCCCTCTTCTAGTTTGTGAGAGCGATCTGGCGTTTTCTTTTTTTGTTTTGGTTTTGATTCGTTTTTTTCGTTGATTTTGCGGTGTTTTTTTTCGGTTTTATCCTGTCCTTTTTGGTCTCTTTTTTCTTTCGGATCTGTGTTTTATCAAGCTCTTATATCAAACTTGATGCTGATTTACGAATTTTAAAAACTTTTTTATCAAAAAATGGTTATCCTTCTAGTTTTATTGACTCTTGTATTAATAAGTTTCTTAATAAGCGTTTGAGCATTAGACAAGTGTTAAATTTTGCTGTTGAGAAAATATTTGTAACAATCGTTTTGCCATAAATTGGTGTATTGTCAACTAAAGTTAGTTCTAAGTTAAGAAAATTGTTTTCTGGTCATCTTCCACAAGTCAACTTAAGAGTAGTATTTAAATCAACATGTCGCTTAGCTAACTTCTTCCCGTTCAAAGATCGAGTACCTAATTGTCTGAAATCTGGTGTCGTTTACAAATATCAGTGTAACGGATGCGATTCCGTGTACATTGGACAAACTGTCCGCCATTTTTCGACCCGAGTTTCAGACCATATAGGAATCTCGGCAAGAACCGGGCGTAGTGTGCAAAGCAAAGAATCAGCTGTTCATGACCATTTAATGTCTTGTCAGTATATAAAAGACGCGCCTTCAATCAATAATTTTTGTATTGTAACTACAGCCACTAGTGAGTACTATGTTAAAATAAAAGAGTCATTATGTATAAAAGAAGATAAACCTGTTTTAAACAAGGTTAATTCTAGTGTTCAATTGTTCTGTTTTTAACATATTTTTTCGCATTTTTTCAGTCTTTTTTATATTTTTTATATTTTAATATTGTGTATGTTTTGTATTTTTGTGATAGTTTTATCTGACTTTTCGTAACTATTATTGTATTTTAAAAAAATCTCAAAATTTTGTGTTTTAGAATTTCTACTGTACGGAAAATGACAAGTGCATTTGTCCAAAGTCTTACAATATGATTTCCGGAATAAAAGTTTTATCCTTTGTGTTTCTTGCTTTAATACGTTTTATATATTTATGAATTTGTTGGGGGAAAAAGTCAATACCTCCGCCGGCCGTTAGGTCAAAAAAGTACTGGGGGGGGTGGGGGGAAAAAAAAATGGAAGTGTTTCCAGTCTTCAAAAAGTTCAGGATATCGATGAATTGAAGCGTGAAATGGATGAATGAATTTAGCTCCCAAGTTAACGTTATTGTAATATAAGCAACTCCCATGAAACGTTAACTTGGTGAGTTACAAAAAGAAATTACAGTAAATTAGCTGATTGATTCATCAGCCTTCAAAAAGTTTAAGACGTTCATGAAGTTCCAACGTGCTCTTGGTGGAAAATCTTCACAGGCTAACGTTGTTCGAAACAAAGTAACAACTCCGTGAAACGTTAGCGTGGTGCGTTTGAAAATTAACAAGGGACTGAGGGTTTCAGTCCATGCAAAAATCCAGAAGGAAATAGCCGTAGTGAACGATGAAAATCTGTGAGACGGAAATGAGTTATTTATTATTTCGGCAGTGGAACATCAGTTGTACCAGTTGAAAAATGTGGGTAATTATTTTAAACTGTGAGAACAGTTCTTCAAGTATTGTCGTCGGTCTTTGGTACTTTTAGTGCTGCCTGAAGTGATCTGCTAACTAAACAATGCCGTGAGGTTATTAGTTTTAATTTGAAACCTTGATACAACAAGTTAGAAAATTAAATTTATGTATTTAGATTTTTATTATGTAAATGTGAAAAATCCTCACCGAGTATCACGATCAGTTGGCGAATTGTGAACAACTACTGTGTATAGCTTTACCTCAAAAGGTTTGGTGGAAGATTTGAAGTGTTCTGCAAAAGTAGGGCCAATTGTAGATGTTTGGCGTCTCAAAAAGTTATACACAGGAGTTGCTATGCAATACGTAAGCTTCAATCAATCAACTGATGAACCGGTCAGACTAACCAACAAGTTGATAGGGAGATTGATTGAAACATTAAAAACATTGGAGTTAAAAATACTGTTTGATTATCAGGAGGTTTAGGTAATAAAATTCGACTTAGCCGAGTCTGATTTGTGTTTCACAGGACTTGAAAATCTTGTGTGTTTGTTTCAATAATGGTTGTGTAAATTGTGAACAGGTTTGAATGCGGCGGATGATTTGATTACCCTTGAGTGGTTTGTTTACACTACTTTAGGCCAGAGTAATTTATTAATAATTTTAACGACAGAAAAACTAACCGCATTGCGGCAAATAACGGCATTTTGGATATGGTATTTATGCAAAAAATAATTACTAAGTTTTTAGATTAAAAACGAAGGCTTTTCGCCTTAAGCCAGTTTTGGTATTAAAAATATGGTGCTACTAGCACTAACACGTGGAAATGCAAAAGTAAGGGGTTTAGCAGCATAATTGCTGGTTCATGTATTTTTTTGGAAATTTGGTGTGATTTAAAAAAAAACACAATTTTTAACACAAAGTTTTTAGGTGCAAAGGTAATTATTGACAATCACCTTTGCCAAGGTTTACTCAGCCTAACTAAAACGAAATACTTTACTCGAACGTGCAATTAACCCCTAACCTGAGCTGGCTACTGACGAATCAGAGCCATTCCGCCATAACAATTTGTCTAAGGTCGCCAAAATAATTTCCCATCTCAATGGAAAGGAGATCGTTCAGCCAACGATCATCTTTCCAACTCAACAACAGTTCCCTACCTAGATTTGGCCGTTACCAAATCGCAGCATCGGCATCTCATAAGAAATCAATATAAATAAAAACTCAATCATAAAAATGCTAACCTATGAATTAGCCAAACCGACTTGCGGAATCCCAAACCGAAGTTGATAGGTAGTAATACGACCGATGCTCAGGTGAAAAGCCAAGCCAATAATATGGTACCAGCGTTGCGCTCCCACTTTTTAGTGTGGAGCAGAAATTGCTGCTTGAAATAATTTTATTTTGCACACGCGGCGACCCGCGCGATTACGGTAATTTGAATATGACTAAGTGCGGATTTGAAAGCTGGACGGAATGACAACTTAATATTGAGGGATAAAAACAAAAGAATTATGTAACTTTCCACACACTCTCCGCCACACATCCTACAAAGGGCGTTATGGGCAATTTCTTTACAATAAACAGATGATTTTAAATTATCATTTATTTTTATGCCTAGATCATTAACCATATTTACATTTTTTAACATGTGATTATATATTTCATAAACTTTTACCTCATCAAATTGCCCGATGGATAATACAGTACATTTATTAAAAGCCAAAGACAATTGCCACTTCTTAGATCAATTAGAAAATTTACTAAGCGCAAGTTTAAATTTTTCATCAGATTCATTTTTATCAAGTATTGTATGCAGTTTAGTGTCATCGGCGTACATTTTAATAACAGCATCAGAACCTACAGATTCTGGTAAATCATTTATAAAAATCAGAAAAAGTAATGGACTTAGGATACTACCTTGAGGTACGCCACTTGTAACAGGCAAAAACTCGGAAATACTATCTCCTAAAACTACACACTGACGACGGTTGGACAAAAACGCTTCAACCCAGTTTTTAAGTTCATAACCTATACCGTATGCATAAAGTTTAATTATAAGTTTTGAGTGGCAGACCAATTCAAAGCTTTGGCATAATCAATGTAAGCCACTCGTACCGACTTTTTATTGTTACAAGCTTTTCTCCAATCGTTAGAAGTTGACAATAATTGCAAGCCGGTAGAGCGTTTGGATAAAAAACCAAATTGTTCCTTTGATATGAGGTTATTAGAACGCAAATATTTTAACATTGAATCGTAAACTATGCTTTCCATTACACGAACACAAACATATGTAAATGAAATGGGAGGATAATTAATAGGTAAACACGCTATTCCTTTTTTTAAAAATAGGCACCACATATGCGTCACGCCAAATATCAGGAACAAATCCAGTTAGCATACTTAGTTCATATAACTTAGCAAGAGGCAAAGCTACAGAGTGACAGACATTTTTCCAACATATTGATGGTATATTATCAGGCGATTTAGAACACTTAGCAGGCATTTTTTTAAAGTTTTTAAGTACTGTATTAGTTGGAAAAGTAACAATCTTAAGACCGCAGTTTTTTTTATGTCAATTAAGGCTGGTTCATACTTATGACAAAACGTCCTTTGGACAAAGTCCAAAGGACAATTTTAGAAAAGCCAAAACGGCTTTTGGACTTTTTCCTTTGGACGAACTATGAACGCTAGGGTAGTGCATTTAATTTCGGCAATTTTCCCAATTGGGCATTTTTGATTTTGGACTATATCTTTGGTGATCCTGAACGGAATATGACGTTTGATAGCTCAAATGAGAGATAATTATATGTAGATGACAGTCGTGAGCTTTTTAATTGTTATGTTTTGATATTTTCATGTGAAATTGTGTGATTTATAAAAAATAAAATTCTTACTCGTTTTTAGAACATGGGCATTTCATGATTACACAATAAATTGGTTTAAAAATTAAACTGTCCTGGTAAAATTTAGTCTATTTTCAGAATTTTTACTCCCCGTGGTTCTACGTTGCGTCTGTGGTGAGCAATCGTTATTAAATAAAATCGTGTAATTTCGGCACACATATTGCTGTAGGTAAAAACGGGTTGAATTAAGTAGTCGGGTGTTAAATTGTAGTTGTAAATAGTTAAAAGACAACGTTTAAATGTGTAGGGCGGGGTCATAGCACTGCACTTAAACTCGATTAAAAGGGTCCTTATAAAAAGTGCCGAAATTAAATGCACTTTTTTCCCAAATTTTGCTCATTTTGATACCATTTCGCATTTTAGTTGTAACTTTTTGCCAGTTACACGTTGAACAACAAGTAGAAATTTAAATTAAAGAAAACTGTCTGGAGATAATGATAGGCTTTTAAATTTTTGAAAATGATGATTTTTTGACTGAGAAACAATCGATTCTTTGTAAAGTGTCAAAATTAAATGCAAACATTTAATTTCGGCAAATTTTACGTTTTTTTAAAAGCTGATTTAATTAAGTAAAAAAACAACTTTCGTTCAGTGAAACTTTTATGACGCAACGCAGTATCGTGAAAGCTTTAATATGAGCTATAAAACATGAAAATAAGGCCATACAGTGAAAAGTTACATTGGAAAAACGAAAAAGTGCCGAAATTAAATGCACTACCCCAAAGGACAAAAAGTATGAACACGTTGTCCTTTGGATTTTGTCCTTTGGACTTTGTCCAAAGGACAAAGTCTTTGTCCAAAGGACAAAGTCCAAAAAACGTTTTAACGCTGCTTTTGTCCTTTTGACTTTGTCCAAAGGACGTTTTGTCACAAGTATGAACCAGCCTTTAGCAAGCGTTGGTTTTTCATTATTGTCCGCGGTAAAAACACTTACAAAAAATTTATTAAAAAGTGCACATTTTTCATTTTCATTAAAAACTACAGTACCATCTCCCTGTTTAAGAGTTGGTATCGTTGGTTTATTACACATTTTTTCTTATGCAGCAATATTTGACCAGTCATTATGTCTGTAACCACGTCTAAACAGGGTATTTGCTCTTTTTGGGAATCAAATATCACGTCACGCCAGCAGTCCGCGATTTGCCATTACTGCAAAAGCGGTTTTCACGTCAGTTGCACTACACTGACTGTCGACCAATTCAAAAAAATAAGCGGAAAGGTCTCCATCCCTTGTCTTAGCTGTTCCAAAAGATTCGAAAAATTAGCAGCTATTGTATTAAAACCAATACAGAAAGCCGCTTTAATGAATTAAACGAAAAACTTGATGTTTTGCTAAATACACAGCCGGATTAACAAAACAAACATGAAAAAGACAATGTTTTCAAAAATTTAAATCGCCGAAAGTCTACTATTCCTAAGATCTCAACGGAGCAGGATATTAATGCGCTAGTAGACAAAAAACTTAAGCAACGTGAAAACGAAAAACTTTTTGTCGTGAAAGGATTGTCTGAGTCAGCTAACGGTGTTTCTGAAATTCCCGCCGTCCAGAGGATTATTAATTCTTTTTTTTTTGAAGGTAAAAACCTCTCACTGTTCTTGAAACTTTTCGCTTGGGTGCAACCAGAGATGATGACAGACCTCGCTTGCTTAAAGTTCGAGTCGCCCGATCAGCCGAACGTTTTGCAATTTTGAATCGCACTCGGAATCTTTAAAATCATGAAAATTACACAAGTGTTTTTATTCGTACCAGCTACACGTTAGCTGAGCGGCAGCTGATTTCTAAGCTCAACATGAAGCGCGACGATATGAACAAGGAAGCTAATGGACATTTCATGTACTTCGTCAAACAAATAGGTATTTTTCCCGATAATTGGGTAGTGGCGCGCGGTTAACCAAAAGTTGTCAATCAAAACCAAGTTAAATAGGGGTGCGGTTGTACACATTTACGATGCAAAATTTTTAATGCTCTTTCTATAAAAAATAAAATCCCTCAATTAAATGCGCTTTTAGCAAATAAGTTTTTTGACATATTATGTACTACCGAAACATGGAATGATGAAACTATTCCTAACGCATTTTTGACTGGAAATAACCCTTACTTTATTTTACGAAAAGATCGAGCCCCAGTTTTGAATAAAAAAGTTGGTGGGGGTGTAGCAATGTTTATAAAACGCACTGTAAATTTTGTTCAAGTTAAAATACCAAATCATTTTGCACCTATAGACGCTTTATGGCTCACCTTCAAAAGAGTCCCGGCACAAAA
>JASAMX010011461.1:0-71259 GCA_030248175.1 Microlaimidae sp. YZB2_3 | reverse complement strand
TCTAAACACTATCCATACAGCTAGATTTAACCAGATTTTAACACGTAAAAAAACTTAAGGAAATTTTGGCCATATGCCAAGATCTTAACTATATACAGAATGAGTATACAAAATACAAATCTTTTTTAGTCACAATGGAAAAAATGATACTATTGAGCTTTTTAGTTTTTTCAGAGAAGTCTTTTGATGTTGACGATGTTTTTATTTGTATATAAGCAAAAAATCTTCTTCTAATTTTACTCTTGATATAATATTACACCAAATATTACAGCGTTAATTTGTCTGCGTATTTCACTCTTATTTACTTTTTATTTACTGCTCACCAAGGACAGTCCAACAGCTGTTAACACCTGTACCAATTACCCTCCAGCTAAGCAGGCCAAAGCAGTCTGAAAATAATGGACGATCAACATCAGCGACACCAGCTACAATGGGACTCCTGTCTACGAATCCTGCAAAAACGCCCTACAAGCAGCCAGATAAAACGCAAGAACAAGGGTATTGCTTAAATAATCTATTAAAATTTACAATATAAAATGCTTTAAGAATTATGATGGATTCTATTGAAAAGTTTTGACTATCATGACCTTAAATGCAATCAAAAAAATGTGTCTAGAACTAGGAGCAAAACATATTTTTTGATAATCGTAATATATAATGTTTTTTTAAAAAACTGTGTTTAATTTCAACTAATTATGCATATGCTTGTTTCATTTACCTTCATTTTAGCAAACAACACACTGGATCAATCGGTAAATAATAGTTACTTCATTTATTGTTTGTTTGTTTGTTTGTTTACTCATGATTCGGATCACTTGATACATTAGATGTACAGTGTCGCCGTTTATATTATCTTGTACCATAATGAAACTCACCACCATTATTGGGCCCGTACAGCACAATATAACTATAAATCTACCTCCTTAGAGAGTTTAAGGGAAGAGTATTTTATAAATTAAAACCTAGTGTTATAATTACTATTTTTTGGGAATCGGAATTTGTACAATGTTGAAATATCTCCTTGAGAATCTTACCAAAGCTAAAAAACTAACAAAAAACCACACTACATATATATATATATATATTTATTATAATATGTTAGGTAATCCTTACTACCCTAAATAGATAATATTAACATTTTATTTTTGCAATTGCGGAAACGTAAGAATAGTTAATAGAAATTTAACTGCTGTTATACTAAGTGATGTTATTTAATATTTTAAGCAAATATTGAATAGATTTTTTAACATAAATTAATTAATGTACTTAAGATTTTACATTTTAATACTACTATAATATTTAACTAATTAGCATACATAAATAATATAAAGCTTAACTTACTTGATTAGCTGTTATGAACCTACCTATATATAAATAATAATATATAATTATATATTTGCCTATTAATATTTAAAAATTTAACATTATAATAAGTTTTTTAAATGTAATAAAATTATTAAATAAATGTATATATTTATCATATGATTATTTATATAGCTGTTATAACATACATAGTTAGCAAATTAATATTAGAATAAAACATACTTTTCCTTGTTACCCTAAATAGATAATATTAACATATAATTTTATGCAATTGTGTATATGAAGAATAATTAGTAGAAATATTACTGTTATTGTACTAAGTGATATTATTTAATATAACTTACTTTTTCCTGTTATCCTAAATAGATAAAATTAACATTTAATTTTATGCAAATATGGATACATAAGAATAGTTATTGGAAATATTACTATTATTATATTAAGTAAAATAATGCGCCATGCAGCATAAAGCCTAAATATATATATTTATACTGATAACCGATAATAGATAATATTTTGTTTGAATATTGCCAAAGATTTTTTTTAAAATAAATTTAGAAGCTCACCTGATATGCCAGACTTATTCGGATTGCATTGCAGATTGAGATTGTATCCAGATCCAAATCCATTTGAAATTAAATATATATTTAAATAGCCCAAATACTCTTCCCCTCGCACACCTCTCAGCTTTTTAGAAGACTAGTAATCCAGTCAACCAAACACCCCGCACTCTCCATAGGTGGTAAGGAGAGTGGGTCCGAGGACCGGCCGTAACGTGGACGCTAGGATATAAAATATTGCATCATTCTTAGTATATAATAATTCACTATTATAATGCTAAGAATGAGGGTGTGCATCGGCCCCACTTTATTTATTAATTTATGCAAATCTTAACTAATGTATGTGTAATTGCAATTAACTTGTTTTTTTCAAAATTTCTTAGCCCTTCTAAAAATTTTCACCTAATTAGACATAAATACAGGCGTCCGTTTCTGCGCGTGGCATCCTTTTATGCGCGTGGGATCCCTTTGGTTTAAAACAAGGGATTTTGATCAGCGTGTTTAAAAAAAATTGAAATTATTGTAAAATTTACTTAATTTGAAGACCTTATTTCTAAATTGCACTCTAGAAAAGATGATACGTTTCTGCCCGTACTCTATTTTAAAGAGCAACTCAACCTCTTTTTACAAACAGCTAGGAAAAAATCTCAAGCGTTTCAAACGTCTGTTTGTGGGCTCACATATGAGACACCCAAGATATAGTACTCTATTGCGCCTGCCAACGCATTTCCGAATACCTAATTCCAAATTCATTTTATCGTTCCCTAGCAACAACCGATTATATTTCTCAGAACTATCTTGGTAGCTTACAAAATTTTATTGTAAATAACTACAAGTTATTGTATAGTATTATTCCAAACAATAATAAAAAAATGCATAATAAAAAAATTACCTGTGATTCATATACTTTTTTGAGATAAAACAATAAAAACAATTGTCATTTGCAAATATCAGTATATCTTATATACTTTGAAATATTAGTTTTTCAGATTTTATAGCTTAAAAAGTAATCAATTTTTTAAATAGTGTTATTGTTACGATTGTAATTGATGTATAAAAAAATATTCAAGACGTGTAATTATAGCTTTGGGTTATTTTTAAGGTGCATTAATTTTTTTATATTTAAAAAAAACGGAAGCTATTACGATTGTAGTTCGAATTTTGGCGGTTTGCAACAAATTATAGCATATTTTTTCTATAGGCAAATAAAATCTAGCTGACTTCGATAATTGCAGTTTGAAATGAATATTTAACAACAAAACCATTCAAATGTTTTAACAATATCAGTTTAATATTAAGGATGGAATTTAAAAAATCATGTGTTTTTGAAATTTTTTAAAAAACCTCAATAACCGCAGAATTTTAATTGGCCCTTTCATATCTTTATACTAATTTACCAGGTCAGCTAAATATAATATTCAACGATAATTTTGTTTCTATTCACTAAAATCACTTAATAATTTCAGAAATAGCCTTTTACTTGTTTTTTAATAACCGCTGCAGAAAAAGGCCGATCGCCACGACTTACTTTAAAATCATAAGTGTGCTGTTAATGCTTTCACTGTTACTGATTTTGTATAATTACTGATATGCTATTTACTGATATTAAACCAGTAATTGCGTATTCATGGTTTCTGCCCATGTTACTAGTTTGGTTACTGCTTGAAAACCAGTAATTAAATCGCAATTTTTTTATGACTAGATATGTTTTTTTGGTTTTGCTTTTTTGTGTCTTATTACATCAAATAAATTTATGTTAAGTTTTTTTCACGTTTTTAGTATATATCCGTTTTTTAATTATGTCTGTATAGACTTCAAAAGTTTTTACTTTAGTAAACAGTAATTACACGAATTTAGCGCAACAAAATAGGCAAATACTAATTTAAAAAAATAAATAATAACATTATCGATAAAGAGAAACATTTTAAAAAGTTTAGCAAAAAAGCATATATATTCATTAAGCACCCCGCGTATTTAAACGACCGAACTAATACTTGCATATTAAATTTTTTGTAAATACATATAACTTAAAAAATATATGTAAAATAAAACACGTTTAACAATAAAAACATAACATTAGCAACTATAACATATTACGAAAATGCAAATATAACAGCACAAATAAATACAGTAACCAAATTTTTTGGAAGGATAACTTTCATAGTATTAGCTAATAATATTAGAATTGCTTTCATATGGAAAGTGAAATTCCAAAATATTAATCTTTTTAATTTATAAAACAACTCTCTCTAAATATATTTAGCATGCGTCTGTTTTTTTAATTACATATGGGTGTACCGAGCTTACAAAACGGGCTTCCGACATGATCTTGCTTGTTTTTAAGCTACTTTTGAGCCAACAAACTAATCCTACGCAGCATAAACTTAAGTGATGTTTCTAATTTTAAATATCATGCTCAGAACTTTGTTCTGTCAGAGCATGATACTGAAAAAATAACTATTTAAAGCAAAATAAGTTTGGTTGCTTCGGAGCTTTGATCCTTTTTTAGCTTAAAACATGTTTTAAATTATTCTATGTGCATTAGTAGCTTAATCTTATTGTTTTAGTAACAAAGTGTGAAGAAAAAAAGTTTTTTTCAAAAATTTTTATAAAAATAATTTTTGACATTGCTTTTCAATTATTCATAAAAAAACAATAAAATAAGATGAAGCTTCTAAGTTCTAAAAATCTGAGCTTCCAACTGGAGTTTAAAATTCCGGGGAACTTCACTGTATACAATAAAAAATTTAAAGCCAAACAACAAATTAAATACAGTTTTAATTTGGTTCATTGGTTATTTATCAATAATTTCGGCATTATAAACATTTTTTTCAACAAAATTGGGGTTGACCAATTTGTCAACTAAGGTTTTTTCAAAGAAAAGCGTCTAATTTTGTCTCAAAATGAAAACTTTTATTGGTATTCATGAAACGGCGTCTTACGCACAGCGTATCATAAACATCGCCATAAAGCTTTTACTATCGTTGAACGCAAGTCTATGTTAATTAAAACTAAAACTTTCTATTAAAGTTAACCCATTTTGCAAGTAGTTTAAAATTTATTAATAAAAAAAAATTAATTTATATATTTAGTTTTAAGCAGAACAGTCGTTTTCTTTATGCTAAAATCAAGAACCACTCAGTCTATTGTCATAAGGATCTAAATGACACGCCGAGCGTGAGATATTGCTTTAGTGAATACCCCTATTTATTAAGATGCTTAAATAAATTTCTAAATTTTTACCTAATTACAGCATATTTTTTTACAAAGCTTAAAATATACTAATACAGTTTAAAAGAAAAAGAACAGTTTAATTACAAACAAATGAAAAAGTATAACTTTTATAGATTCTATACTTTGATTTATAATATCAATCAGTAAGCATTTTACCTGGGGCCGAATTTACTAGACGTCCTAACAGCTTAGGGCCACTAGCTGGCAAGTGTCCCTAAGCAGTTTAGTGAAGTGTTGTATTTACTAGAATCCCTAATGGTAAGTGAAACTGGCATATAAGTCGAAAAACGCTAGGGAGGTGGGTACCTCCCCAAAAGCGTCCCTAAATTAAATATTAAACAACAAAATAACCGTTTTGCAAAAAAAATTGTTTTATATTTTGGAAAAAAACATTAAGAATAATTTACTAAAAAATCAATTTCATTAAATCAATGTGGGATTTCGATAAAACTATTGTTTATCTTGAAACAATGCATAATGCAAAGTGAAAAGTGCGCAGCCTGTTGCGCACACAGTGATTTACATAGAACGCGCATTTTTGTTTGGAACAAAAAGTTTATCAAATATGGGGGGGTATATCGTCACGCACGCATTTTCCATATCGCGATTTTATTTATTTGGACTAAACCCAATAGTTGTTCTATTTTTTTTTTTAATTTTAAAAAATACTAGCCGCACTTTTTTCAAAAGTTTTATAGGTATTTTCTATATGCTTTGAAATGAATAGCTTTTTATTTTATAATTGAAGGGGGCCGCTGGGCCAATATTGGTGACCCATATCAAACGTGGTCAGATTTTATAGGTTATTTTTGCGCCGACGATTTTGCAGCCAAAATTAGCTTTGTTTCAGTTCAAACTAAAAATGATAATTAATAATTTATAAGACTTGCATCTTTCAGAAGCAAAAATCTAATTCACAGATTTTTAGCATTTTGAGATTCTGTTATTGTTAAAACTCTTAACCACAGCTTCCTTTACATAATAATGATTCATTGTCCTACCATGGGAAGCCTTCCGGATTTTGGAGGATATAACCCTTTTCCAAATTTGATGGGGTGTCCAAAAAAATTTTAAGGTATCCCCCAAATTACCAATTTTAAATAGCATTAGGACCCACCAAATTTTAGAAGGGGTGTCGTCGAGGGTAACCCCAAAGTTCGAGCGGCAAAAAGGGAAGGCGGTGTCTGAAGTTTCGGGAATTTTTTGATGGGTGAAAGGTAAAAAACCCCAACCAACCTTTCTGCCAACCTACAGAAGTACCCCCAAATTTCAGGGGGGTGTCGGCAGTTTCAGAATTTTGAGAGTTACAGTCCGGGCGCGTATTCTGACGCGCGGTTAAAATTTACCCCGGGTTAAGTTTTTTTTACGCGCTTAAGGATGCGAGTGAAAAATCAATTTTACCTAGGTAAAAGTCGGGTTAAATTTTTTCTATTGTTTTAAGAATAAGAATTTAACCAACTCGAGAGGTGGTTAAGTATTTTCTCCCGTAGAATTAATTTAATAAAAAATAAAATACGCTCATTGATTAAATTTTTTATTTTGCGCGAGGTGGTTTTGCGGCGCCAGAGGCAGGGAGAAAAGAAAATTCATTGCATTCATTTTCTTTCCCACATACGGTAGCGGTTTAGAGAAGGGAGGGGAAGTAAAGGGGAAACAAGTTTTCATTTTGCGGGAGGTGGTTTCCTGCGCTGGAGGCAGGGAGAAAAAAACATTACATTCATTTTCTTTCCTACATGGCGTAGCGGTTTAGAGAAGGGAGGGGGGTGAAGAAGGAAGCATAATTGTCAGTTGTTTAAAAAAGTTATAGTGGTGGCGTTTTACAGGACAGAATGCCCCTCTTCGAATTTTTTTTTGGTATTTAAAGAAAATATAACATATATATACTACGTTAAGAAAATATAATAAATAATATAAATGGAGTTTTTTTTAATTTTAACCAATTTATTTAAATTTCTGGAAAATTAAGGCACAATTAATACAAATATTTATCTTAAACTTCAAAATAAATAATATTTGTTTTTTTATTTTTATTGGAATGGATTTAACGGGGTAAACAGTCGGTGTTGCGTCAGAATGCGACCCCTGGTCTCGTGTAAAGCCCATTTTAAACGATACGAACGTTTTTCAAACAATTTGCCGTTCGACCATGGACACAGCGTTTGAAAGAAAAAAGCGCACAAGGCTGAAAAATGTTAGTTGCGTATTTCCTATACACAGGGCGCGCTGATTTGCGGCCGTTAATAAAACACGGGAGTGGAAAACATTATTACCGCACATTAAGTTATTATAAGCATGTTTAAACAAAATGTAATTTTGTTTTAAATAAAATATGCTTATTTATATCCCAAATGTAGTTTCTTTTCCAAAAGTTATTTAAAACATGTTTAATACACACGTAATAATGTTTTCTACTCCTTTGTTTTTATTAACGGCCGCAAATCAGCGCGCCCTGGGTATAGGAAATACGCGGTTAACATTTTTCAGCCTTGCGCGCTTTTTTCTTTCAAACGCTGTGTTGATGGTCAAACGGCAAATCGTTCGAAAAACGTTCCGAACAATGAATCGTTTGAAATGGGCTTTACACGAGACGAGGACTGTACCAACCCTTCCCGTTCCCACTTAAAAGCTGAGCTTATTCAAATTTTAAGGCAAGAGGGACATTACCAAAACTTTTGACATTTTTTATGATCATATTAAAAAATTTTTTTCAATTTTTCAACCACTGGCCGAAAATTTTGAGGATGGGTACAGCAGGACTTTAAACAACAACACAAATATCCCACACGTCCGGAGATAAAAATAATAAATACCCTGAAAATTTGGGGGGGGGGAAGTTTTCAAATGTGTAATTTTTGTTAAAGTTAAAAAGCGTCCAACCCTGAGGCCACTTGAGGTGAATTAAAGCACACTGGAGTCATAATAATAAACATCATCAAATTTAATTTAAAACTACTTATTGAGTTCTATATCGAGATCAGCATTAGTTTTGTTCAAATTCAACGATTATCCCCTCAAAATTGGATAACATCATTTAACCATATTTTTTTATTTAAAAAAAAAACTTACAAATCCGAATTTTAAATTTGTTTTAAATTAATAAATTTATACTACAGTACCTATTATTAATTCCTAGTTATAAATCTTACTTATTAGTGATTTCTAAACCTTAGCTATATCAACATTGTGAAAATAAAGCATTAATGTTTTAGCTATATTATTTTATTCAAAATGTTAAAAATCTAAAAATTTATGAAAAATTTCAAAAACATCTATTTATAAACTAATAAATAACAAACAGGGTTGTATAAGTCTTTAAAAGTGTCAATTTTTTTAAATTTTTTTGGCAGTAAAGTCGACGTTTTTGCGTGCTAACGATTTCCTGCTTGCTGTCCATACCACAGTAATCCATGATACAAAAATTTTAATACGTATTGGCCAGAAGCATTTGTATTGATTATTTAGAAAATATAATGATTTAAACAAAAACTTTCTCTGTTAGCTTTTCTAGTGGGCTTTTTATTTATTAAAGTTTTGTTTTGTTTGTATTCCTTCAAATCTGAAAAATCAATTTTAAAAATAATTGCCTAAATTTTTATTTTTTTTTGCGAATCAGATTAGGGTGACTTTAATTGACACTAAGATTAGGGAAGTCTAGTAAATGAAGTTTCTCACCTTCCCTTAATGTTGCCCTAATCCTAGTGGTACTAAGAGCTTAGTAACACTTGTTTATAAAGCGTCTAGTAAATTTGGCCCCTGGCTTTAAAAGTGTCAAAATGGAAAAAGAACATATACATTTTATATCACTTCTTAATTTTTCGCACATTGCAGTGAAAACATAATGTTTTTGCTGCGGAATTTTTTTTAGAAGATGAGAAACCCTTGTGGCGCAGGCATTATTCTTTGCACTGGTTTACTGAAATTCGACTAAAACCCATATTGTGGTAAAAACACAATATGGGTATAAAACAATACAAAAACACATATATAAAACCCATATAATTTTATTCTTTTTATTAAGTTTAAAAAAAAATTAAAGCTAAAGTCTTCCAGGCTGAAATTAAGGGTTTAACCGCTCTCCGCCAGGAAGAAATAAACAATAAATCCGCGAGCAAGAAAAATTAAACAAAAAGTTTTCAGCGGTTATGTAATCAATTATTATTTAGTTGCGTCATGTGTTTCTCTGGTAACGAGATATTGTAGACGGTCATTAAGTAGACGGTGATTAGGTAGACGGCGATTAGGTAGACGGCGATTAGGTAGACGGACGTTAGGTAGACGGCATTTGTTTAAGAATTGTCTTTGTTTAAAGAAAATTATAATTTAAATATTAACAAGGTGAATTTTTTACGCAAAAAAAAGAATTATTATAAAAATATAAATGATCATTCACACATTTAAAACCAGATATATATAACATAAAAAATATATAATAAAACCGATTTTGAAAATATTGAAAAGTAAAACATTATTAATATTTTATATGCCAAAAAAGTTTATATAAAATATGTTATAGAAGAATAAAATAAAGAAAATTTTATTAAAATAAAATGTTGTAAAGATGCGTTATTATTTTGTCCGAAAAATAACCGAACGTGGATGGATTATCGATTATTATGCCCCCAGTATTTCCGCGATCCACATCCAACACTATGCAAACATTGTGAGAGGCATACTTATACAATCACAATGTGATATCTGCAGTTCTAAGTGAACAAAGAGCCTACCCCAGAAATTCTACAATGTCGAGTCGAACGAAGAAAACTATATTTCCTAAAGGATATCACATGGGGTACACTGTTTTTCACTTTCTTTATAACGCGCAAATAAAATCGTCGTTTTAAGCGCTAACTATAATTTAATGAAAGTGTATTTGTAAATATTTTGTGCCTTATTTTTTCGCAAATATTGTAATATTCGTAATATTTCTAAATAAATAAACCAACGTTTTATTCTAAGTAATTTCACTTATTTTTAAAGCAGAGGAATTACAAGAAAGAGCTTCCAAGCTTTGAAGCTGTCTGTTAAACTATTATAAGTTTTTTTATGTTTGAATAATATTTTAAGCTACTCTATTTTTATTTTTAATCCTTTTTTATTGTTTTTAATAAGTTTCAAAAAAAATTTTAATTAAATAATTTATGCGGCATCACTTTTAAATTTTTCCTAAAATTAGCACAAAATATGGCGGAGCTCCAGCAGTTGCTTCCAAACTCCTTGAGAGGTTCGTTCCAGAGCTTGGAGTTCTGGAGAACATCACTAATACAAACACATTTCAATAAAAGAAGTAAGAACCTAACACAATTAAAGCTAAATAAAAATTATCCAATAAAAATTTTTTCGGATATTTTGTCCCGCGGTTTATCTTTCATTATTGCACAGGGTCTTTAAATTGTATTATTATACAAATCTATGGACGAAAACCGGTTAAGCAGATTATTAAAAGAAAAACAAGTTTAACTGTTTTTCGCATTTTGCAGCAAAACCAATTAAAATAATTATTAACTGCAAATTTATTATTGTTCGCACTAACAAAATGATCAAAATTTTAAATTAAAACTCTTCTTACAATGCTTAATATAAATTGCAATTTATATATTCGTATTTTAACCTTTTACATACTATTAAATGCCCGTCTACCTAATCTCCGTCTACCAAATCGTTGTGTTTTTTTCCGTCTACCTAATGTCGTCTACCTAATCGCCGTCTACCTAATCGACGTCTACCTAATCTCCATCTACCTAATGTCGTCTATCTTATCTCACCCAACCGTTTCTCTGCACGTGATATTTTATCAAAGAATGAATGGTTAGTTTACCACTTATCTATTTTCACCCTGATAGAATTTATCTTTAGTTTACAAAACTTTTTGAACAAATCTTTAAAATTACTCTTTATGTATTCATAAAATTAGTCAAAAAATAGGGCGGAGCTTGAAATTTTGGGGAACATCACTAGTATTTACGAAAATTCGACGGAACAGTGGAACGGGGTCTTTAGAGCCACAAGCAGGAAACTTAGAGTCATCGAAAATTATGGGAACTTGAAACCACGAGCAATGGAAACTTTGAGTCTTAAAGTTAAGCTTCGTTTGAACTTAGGTAGAGGTTTTAGCGAATTTTACTTTCAGCTCCATGTTGTCAAATTACGGTTCCAGGTTCCCTATTTTCGGCTCCAAGTTCCTTTGGCTCCATCAGCCCTAAAGACTTATCTAATTGCAACTTGAAAGATAAATATTATTTTTTTAGAATAATTTTTGTTGATTTTATAGCCTGACCAAAGATAGTAAAAATATTTTAAAACAAAATGTCATTAAAATAGTAATAATAATATTAAAGGTTTTAACATTCGATATTGTATTTTCTAATCCGTGTTTACTATTTTTTTAACACACGGAAAACATAACGACATAAACATTATAGAGATACATGAATAAATCGATACACTAGCGTAAAAATTCTGACATAAATCGTTTATAAATTTTGTGAAAAAATAATCTGGTAGACTATAAGCCAGTTGGTTGGTTCATCATCATGAGTAATGATTTGGTATAAGTTTTAAACTTTTGTATTTTTGATTATGGTATCATTTGTTTTTCTTATTTCTGGAAATAAAAGAAATATATATATATATATTTAAAAAGAGCTTAGAGACATTAATTCCAAGTTGGTCGGGCCGATGAGTTTTTTCAGAGAGAAATCCTATTATTTTTAACAGGCAGGGAACTAACCACCCGAATTAGATGTTTTTAAACATCTGTATTAAATTTTTTTGTTTCTTTTAATTCAATTTAATAATTACCTGCTTAAATTTGATGAAATTGTGTAGGGCTGTTGGGAAATTAACTTGTTCTATTTTTCTTTTTTCCTCTTTATTTTTAACGTGGGGTTTTTGAAGTCTACCAGGCTGAGGGAGTTGCTAACATACCTTGCTACTCTATAACGTAAAAAAATACAAAAATAGGTCTATTTTTAAGTCAATATAAAAGTCTAGTCATTAAAAAATTATGTCTTTTATAAAAAATGTTTAGATTCCTTAATTATATAAGGTTTTAAAGAACCAATTGGCTATTTTAGAAAGTTCATATCACTTTTACAGTTAAATTTAAAAAAAAAACGTTTTAAAATTTTGGGCAATAGCAAGAATACATGAAATTAATTAATTAAAAAAAGAAGAATGAGAAACGGAGAATAATTACACGGGATACGTGTGGATCCTAACGACATGCATACGTATGCATGTTTTTTTATGCATACGGTTGCATGTTTTTCGTAAAATATGCAACCGTATGCATGTGATTTTATAAATTGGCAAACGGTTGCATGGAAAACCATGCAACCGTATGCAAAATATGCATACGTATGCATAATTTTTTTAAATCACTTGCAATTTCTCGTTTTTTTTTTTTTTTTTCTTTTTTTTTTTTTTTATTTCTTTTTTCTTTTTACGGTTGCATGTAATTTGCGTATCTTTTTTTAAAACACATGCAACCATTCGCATGTGTTTTTAAAATCACATGCAAACGGTTGCATGTGTTTTTATTTTCTCTGGTTTCTTTCGGTTGGTTTTCTCTCTTTATTCGGTTTTTTGTTTTTTTTTGTTTGTTCTTCTGTGTTTTTATTGTTTCTCTTTTTTTTTCTCTGACGTGTTTTTTTCTGCTATTGTTGGATTTTTCTGGTTTGTTTTCTCTTCCCAAAAAATTTATATTATTCTTTAATAATTTTTGGTTAAAACAATATGTCAATTTAAGTAGTTACATTTTAAAAAAATTATTTTCAGTATTTTTTTCCATTTTTTTAGGAAATTACGTTGGTATTTTTATAAATTTTAGCATTAATTTGGCCCATTTAAAACAAAAAACAAACCACTTTTGTAAAAATGAAACAAATTACAAAAGGTAAGTGTTTGGTAATATGTCTCGTGTTATTGTTACTTGGAGTTAATCGTGTTATGAAAAATAATGCTAAATCAAAAGAGGTTGTGGGTAATATAGCCGAAAAGTTGGTAAATCAAGTGTTTCTAAATACTAAAACAACAAAATTTAATATAAATCAAAAAAATCCCCCAACAAAAAATTTTTGTGTTTGGTGGCTACTACTTTTTTCATTAGATATAGAAGTAAATCCAGGTCCGCATTTATTGAAGGAAACGGTTGGATCTCCTGGTAAGTGTATCTTTTGCCCATATAATGTGGATGCTAAACACTGGTATGTTGAATGTTTTAATTGTAAACGGAAAGCTCACTCAAAGCATGTTCCATTGCGCAGTTATGAAAAAAAAGCTGTGTTTAAAGGTAAGAGTTTTTGGTGTTGTTGGGATTGTGATTGGATTCATTTTGGCTCCATTCTAGGTGCCCCAAACCTAAAAAATAACACTGGTGTTATCGGTAAGTCTTATTTTTGTAAATCTCTTAATTTTACCTCTTCAACAGTCGAAGAAGATGCGTTGCGGTTTTATTCAACACCTATAAAAACTAATAGGCATGACCCACCTCAGGCAAGTTTGGACAGCAGTTTATCACCTATTCGTAGGCCGCCAAGTGTTGCAAATCCTCAAATAAATGCAGCAATAGTATCTAATGTACAGTGGCCTTTTTCTAATTTTTCGTTTTCTATTTCAAGTGCACATACTAATAATAACTCATATGAAAATAGTAGTAACATTATGCCACCTGGCATTCGTTGGGTGGAAAAATTGATGAATTAAAAGCACTTGTGCAGTCCTATGAAATTGCGGTTATGGCATTACAAGAAACAAAAATACATCCCTCAAGTGCTGATACAAATTACAGCATACCAGGTTATCGTTTATTCCGCAAGGACCGGAATCAAAATGGTGGTGGAGTTTGTTTGTACATCCGAAATGATCTAGATCCCCGTCAAATTCGCATACAAAATCCGTCATCTTGCCTGGAATTAGTTGCGGTTGCTTTTCGGCTTGGGCGACGCTGGTTTTTTGCAGCTTCTGCATATCGTCCCCCAGGCCAAACAATTAACCAGAAACAAGAGGCTTTAGACGTTTTGGCTGATTTTTTTGCCGGGTTTGGCGAGGATTCTGATAAAATAATATTAGGTGGTGATTTAAATATTAATGTTCAAAATCCACCAACATATGATTCCTTAGAAATTGTGTTAAACGAATTTAATATGCTGCAACTTGTAAACTTTCCAACGCACTTTATGCGTGGTGCACAAACTTTAATAGATTTAATAATTATAGGAAGTCGTCAGTTAATTTTAGGCGATGTTGTACCCGGTTGTCCATTAGACGGACATCATAGCAGCCTTTTTGTGCCGCTAAATGGTGAGTATCATTTACCCCCCTCGCGTAAATGTAAAGTTTTTTGCTGGAGACGTGCGGATTGGGAGTCAATATTTGTAAGTTTATTAAATTTAAATTTAAATCAAATAGTACAAAATGCCCCAAATGTGGACGCCGCTGTAAATTCATGGTGTTCAGAAATAAAAAATGTATTTTCACGATATATTCCAACAAAAATAATAACAGTTACTCCGCGCACTTTTTGGCTAAATAATTCAGTTATAAAAAATATACAAAAGAAAAACAAAGCATATAAAAAATATGTACAGGATGGTAGTCTCCAAAACTTTCAAAAATTTAAACAATTGCAAAAAGTATGTCGTAAATTAATTGCATGTGCTAAATCGGAAAGCGTTATTAAAAGCTTTGAGAAAGTGTCAAATCAAGTGGATTTTTGGAAAACAGTAAAATTCTTAAGAGGAAGTAAAAAAGAACCTTTGCCTTCCTTTTGTAGAGCGGATGGCACCTTTGCTGTTAGTAATGCGGAAAAAGCTGAAGAGCTATCTAAAGTATTTTTTTCTTTTTGGAACCAGAATGATACTAATATCTTAACAATTCCTGATGAACCTGCACCCGCTGATTATTTATGTTGTGAAGAATTTGTTTATTTGGAATTGTTAAAATTGCGGATTAATTCATCTCCTGGTCCAGATATGCTACATCCTAAAGTTTTAAAAATATGTGCTCCTTACTTAGCTGGCTCTTTGTCTAAACTAATAAACCGCTCAATCGTGGAATGTAAATTTCCAGAATCTTGGAAGGAGACTGTAATTACACCAGTACCTAAAAAACTGCAGGAAGTAACTGCAGTTGATTTCAGACCTATATCCATAACCAGTGTTGTATCTAAAGTGTGTGAAGCACATATTATTGAAAACCTTAAAACATTTTTAGATCCACTGCTTTCAATAATACAGTTTGGTTTTAGAAAATGTCGAAATACCGTTGATGCCTTGATTATATTTGAACAGTACATTTGCAACGGTTTTGAATTTTGTCGTGCCAAAAGTTCACCAACAAAAGTTGTAGCTGTATTTTTCGATATAAGCAAGGCATTTGACTCTGTTCCTCATCAAAATCTACTAAAATGCTTAAAAGATGAGTTTGGAGTCTGCAACAGTCTTTTAAAATACATAAATTCATATCTTCATGGGCGTACCTTTAAGGTTAAAGTTGAAGCTGCATTATCTCAAAGCAGGCAAGTTAAAAGCGGAGTGCCGCAAGGCTCAAAACTGGGGCCGCTATTGTATATTGCATACTGTAATAGCCTAGATTCAGTCGTGCTATCTCCTCAATCTAATATTATATTGTATGCAGATGATCTATGTTTAATTAAACCAATAATTACTAATGATGACGAAATTGCTTTAAATAACGATATAAGACTTATTAATGAATACTTCTTAAATCGTTATCTCACTGTTAGCATTAGTAAAACAAAATATCTGGTTTTATCGCTGGCAAATCAGGAAATAAACCTAAACAACAATCTTCAGCTGGGCAATCAAATCATTCAAAGAGTTAAAAATTATAAATATTTGGGTTTATTTGTTGACGAGCGCTTATCTTGGAGCAGACATGTTGAAGTAAAAAGCGCAAATTTGCGTAAATCTACTGGTGTGTTGGTCAAAACTCTGGGCAAAAATATTAATTCCCACATTTTAAACAAAATATTTTTTAGTAATATACTTCCATCAATGTCTTATGGTTTGGCTGTCTACTACCCAATTTTTTTAAAAGATCGCATCAAACTTGAAAAATCCCTTTTTTCTGCTCTGAGAATGATTCACAATGACTATCAATCTCCTTTCCTGGCTTTGCAAAGAAAAAGTGGGTGTACATCAGTTGGTTTACTTGCTGCTAGCTTCCGTTCAAGATTAATTTACTGCTACCACCATGGACTTAGAAGCTCACCTGAATTAGACTTTTTTCTTGTTAATGAACAAAATCTCAGAAGATCTGATCGGTTGCGTAATAATAATTTTGAATATTTGCTGTCCCAAAAACATTTTATGAGAACTAATTTTTCTGCACTTCGACAATCAATTCGGCTTTGGAATGATTTAAGCACCAATTTTTGTGAGCAAACCAGACAAAAATTTTATAGTAACTTACGTGGTTTTTGTAATTTACATGAATTATTTCATGAGAATGTATTTTATAATGTGTACTAGATCTTTATATTCAACAATTTTATTTTTTTCTGCAGTAACCAATAATTATGATTAGGGCTGGTTGTGTGGGCTGTTTTGTCAGTGGAGTCCGGAATCCTACTGACAATATAGTTTGACAGTTGGTCTTGATCATTTTTGGTGGATTATTGCTGTGGTTTCTGTTTTTTTGTTTTTTAGTAGTTTTCTTTTATGTTCAATGTTTATATAGGTAGATGCAAATTTCAGTGCTGTAACGTTTACAAGCTTTTGTGTCTTTCCTGTCTATGTATTTACATGACAAAATAAATTTATTTATTTATTTATTTATTTATTTATTTTTAACAACAATAAAAACGCGCAAAATATATTATTTTGAAACAAGCATAAAAGTGATATTTTAAATGATTCGTAGGAAAATAATTATAAATACATACAAATATATCAAAATATGTCGATAATTCATTAAACTGAAATTGTTTTAAAATAAAAGCCAGAAATAAAAGCATTCTTATCTTTGTTTTAAAAATTTCGTTACAACAATAATGGCATGAGAATATTATGTAAGTGTTTTTTTTCTATTTGCATTTAATCTTCAATATTTATCGCAAAATATTAGAATTAAAATTACAAAATCACAAAATAATACTAGAATAAAAACTTAAAAAAAGGTACAAAATCAATAAAATTAAGAAGAAAGAGACAAAAAAAGCATACGATTTTAAGGTTTTATTTCATGATACTTCGTTCTTCGTTGGGGTTTGTATATTTTTTTATTTGCCTCTCAGTTTTTAGAAAAAAGGAAAGGAACGGTTTAAATTTAACCACACTTATAAAATAAAAAATAAAGAAAATAAATTTTCAGTAAAATGATCTGTTTTTAGTTAGCTACTCGTGATTTCCTCACTGTAGATTTTTGGTGAAAACCTTACCCCTGCCCCTAATAGACCACAAATTTTGTTTCGTCAAGATTCACTGTTTCATGAAATATATATTAACTTTTAAAAATGATGTATTTCGGCCAAATTTTCTGTAATGAACGACTACAAAAAATTGGGGTTTAACATGTGGTGAAACATTTAACACCAAAAAAATTGTCGAGCAGGCAGAAAACAGTCCACTATGCATTTTTACTTTTTTCTTTTAAAAAAGATCTAATAAGTATTTTAAATAGTTTAGAAACAGTCTCCTTACATAAACACAAAGAAAAAAATTAAATCATTTAAAAAACAAAAATTTTAAACACCTTCCGTTTTTATCACTGTAATATTAGAAACGGCGAACAATTTTTATCATTTTTATATGCTTTAAAAAACAGTGTTATAGTAGCTATTTAAAAAAAATTATATTTTAATGTGTATTAATATCAATATTATACATATTTTGTGATTTTTATTTTCGTTTTGTAATAGCAAGAATTAATTAACACAAATTATTAAATACACAAATAAAAAAATTAAAAATCTATAAACACCATTGTATTTTTAATTAAAATACAAAAAAAATTGATATAGTGGTTTTTTGAGAGAAAGCACATTGCACAAGGTTTTTAGAACTTTTCCTAAATTTTTGTTTTGAGAGAATGCATAGTTTATTATAAGGTTTTTAGAGTTGTATAAAGTCAACAATGTCGTATAATAGTTCAGGGGTTAGGGCAAGATAATTGTTTTGCTAGCCTCAGGGTTTAAATCCTCTTTCGAACAAGTGCTATTTTTGCCTCTTTCTTCCTAATTTATTGATTTTGTACCTACATATTTTGAAGTGTCAATTTTAATATGATTTTGTGATATTGTTTGTAATTTCATTTTTTAATATTTTTTAATAAATATTAAACATTAAAATACAAATAGAAAAAAATTTACTTACATCTTTTTATGTCAGTATTTTCTTTTTTCTAATGAAACTTTAAAAAAAACCTTTAATTCTGGCTGTGGTTTTAAAAAATTGTCAGTTTAATGAATTTTCGACCTATTTTGATATATTTGTATGTATTTATATTTATTTTCCTACGAATTAATTAAAATATCACTTTTTGGCTTGTTTCAAAATAATATATTTTGTGCGTTTTTATTTGTGTTTTGTTATATTGTTAATTATCTGGTAAACAAATAAGAAAATTAAAAATCTAAAAACATTATTGTATTTTTCATTAAAATACGAACAAATTGATATATTGGTTTTTAAAATTACTCTAATATTGCGCAAGTTATGACTACTTTTGACGGCCAAAGATTACTTACAAAGTGTTTTTACAGAGATGTTATTTTTTAATAAAAAAAATTTGTTACGAATTTCTTTTTTGAATTTTAAAACGCATGCAACTGTTTGCATAAAAACACATGCATAGGTATGAATAATTTTCACAATCACAAACAACCGTTAGCATGTAATTTCAAAACATATGCAAACGGTGGCATGTGTTTTAAAAAACACATGCAAACGGTTGCATGTAATTTAGAAACACATGCAAACGGTTGCATGTGTTCTGAAATTAGATGCAACCGTTTGCATGTGTTTTTAAAAAAATTATGCATACGTATGCATTTTTTGCAGACGATTCCATTTTTTTCATGCAACCGTTTTCCAATTTTTAAAATCACATGCATACGGTTGCATATTTTATGAAAAACATGCAACCGTATGCATAAAAAAACATGCATACGTACGTATATGCATGTCGTTAGGATCCACACATATTCCGTATAATTATTCTCCGTTTCTCATTTTTTTTTAATTATTTAATTTCATGTATTCTTGGTAATAGCGTAAGTTTCTTTAATAAAAAAAGAATCGAAGAAAAACATCACGACGTTGTACAATACTTTAAAATTATATGTTATTAAATATATTTTTAACAACGCAATTCAAAAGTAAAATTAATGTCCAATAATATAGTGAACAATTAAAAAAAATTATAAACATTATAAAAAATACATAATAAAAAATTAACACATCTAATTAAATTTATTTGCTATCAGTGCGTCACTTTTTACCAAATTTATTCCTTGGATCACAACGACTTTGACTTAAGTGGTGCAATACTACTTTTTGTGTAATAAAAAGCAAAACAAGGTAAAATGAAGTTTTCAAGGGAATAAATTTAACCTTAACGTGTTAAAATTAATCTTTCTTTTCTAGTAGATCAAATTTGTGTCAAAAATCACCAATATAAAATTATATTAGAGGGATCTGTAATGTATTCATTTAAATATTTATATATTTTTATTATTACTATTTGATTCTCTAATAGTGGGACCAACCAAAAACCTATGCTCTCTATAGTTCTTTAGAAAATTCTGCTTTGGCTTCACGTTTAAATAAAATTATACTAAAAATTAAACATGGAAGCGCGTTTTTTGCTTCGTCTAAAAGTTTTTTGTGCTCCAAAAAACAAAGCACATAATGTTTTGCTTAACTAATTGTGAATAAATAAATTTAGGTTTTAAGCGAGTTTAATTGTAAAAATATAGCTTGAGGTTTGTTGTGATTTTCTGTTAGAACATTTATAGTTTTAATTTCATTTATGCTATAATAATATTAAGTTAAAATTTGAAAAAGTCTTACTTGATAATAAGGGACGCAATTTCTATTCGAATTTTGACCCGGTTTCTTAGTTCCTTAACTGGAACATCGGTAGCCTCCCAGCGGCACAAGGAATTTCTGTATGGATAATTGAAAGTTGGACGTTCGCAAAGTTTTGTGATTTCAAAAAAATTTAAAACAGCCGTTTCTTCAATTTCTAGCAAATTTTTATAGATCGCAGTTGTTTCTCAATTTCTTTTTCTTGGAAATACACATATATCTGTTATAAGCCCTTATATTTGTTAGTTTTGGCCATTTTTTCAAACCAAAGCGTCGTTTAAAAATCGCTAAAATGGCGTGTTGTTTTGTTTTTTTTTTTATAAAATAATGGCTATTTTAGTAAATAATCATTAAATATTTACTGATTTTTCTGCTTAGATAATTTTGCTATAAACATTGGTCCTACAGGGAAAAAATTAGAAACAAAAACTCAGTAAATACTTAGTAGTCTGTAAGCTTTCCTGAATAAAGTATATTTTTTAACGTATTCGACGAAAATATATAAAAACAGACGTTTATTCCAATTACAAGTATTTATACTGAAAACAATGCAAAACAGTTAAAAATGAAATTTTCTTTAAAAAAGATCACATACTAAATTGTTTTATTTTCTTTGTAATTTGTTTTTCAGGATTGTTTCGCATTTAAAAAAAAATTATGATTAAGAACTTACATTTTTGCAGATTTGTTGCGTTTAAGATAGTGATATTCCTATCCTCCAATATCATGCTCCGGAGCTCCGTCGATTTAAAACGAAAGCTCCAGATCTACACTTCTTAAATGAGCGATTTGAAGCTTATTTATGTTTGAAATACATTTTAAAACTACTCTATCTGTATTTGTAGGACTATTTTTATTGTTTTCAATAATTTTTGGAAAAATTTTAGTTGAATAATTTTTGGTAAAATTTTAGTTTTACAAATGCCACCTCATAGAGCTCATAAAAGCGGAACTCCGCTCCGAAGCTACGGAGCTCGGAGCTCGGAGCTCCGAAGAAGATAACTAATTTATATCAACTAATAACATCACTAACATCACAACTAAAACGCTTTTTTATAATTTTAAATCAAACTAATAAAGTCGAGTTCGAGTCATTGTTACTAGTTTTAAGATTATCTAAATGATTTACTCTCTTAAATTTTTTTCGCCTCAAACGTTTGCCAAAATGGCAGAATTAAAAACGAAATTGGCAGACTAAAGTTCGCCAAATTTGAAATCCTAAAAAACACGCCGCCATCTTGATTTTGTTGTTCCACGCGCGTTGTGAATTGTTGTTTAATTTGTTATGTTTAACGATTGAAAATCAAAAAAAAAGGCATGTTCTAACGATTGTTTTAATTGCGTTAAACAGTTTGTTCAAAATTTTTTTTGCCTAAATTTTCATTATTTTATGAAGAAAAATGTATTTATGTCCGCATTGTCAACAATCGGAATTCTCTTCTGTCAGAAAACTTCGATTTCACCTTCGTAAATTTCATAATTTTAAAGTTCCTTATGTTTGCAATCAAGAAGGTTGTAAATTATCAGACGATGTGTTGCACAGGTTGAGCAGAGTTGCATTTGTAAAGTTAAAAATCAAACAAAAAATGGCGCACAACACCAGAAAGACTTCAGTGACATCTGATATTGAACAATTGCGATCAAAGGTATCGGACCTCAAGCTGGAGCGGGAAGAACTTCTTAAAAGAATTAAAATTCTGGAAGAAGGTCAAAACAAAGCTCCAGTTCCAGCCATCGATGCTGACATGATTGCCAGTATCTGCTCCAAAGTCATCCAACCTGGGGGGAGAGAAGGAAGAAGGAGGAAGAAAGAGGGAGGAGAAAAGAAGAGGAGGGGTTGGGCTGGCAAACCCAAAAGGAGAGGAAGAAAAGAGGCTGGAGGGGGAGGTGATAGGAAGAGGCAAAGAGAAGGGCGGGGGCCCGGACAGGAGAAAAAATCCCCGGAGAGACGGGCCCCTAATATAATTTTGTAAAGCGACCCCGGGAAAGAGTGTGTTTGCTTGGCACTCTTCAATACAATTTTTTAAAAACATATATCTAAGGCCGTCACTACTAGTGACCAGCGCAAAGACCAAATAGGACTGTTGGCCAAGCTAGCAGTTTCGAAATGAAGACCGAAAAGTCTTTATCCGTTATAGTGATTTTGGTGAACCATATTTGTATGATCTAGATAACAACTGCATTCTGGAGATTAGGGCCTAGACAAAATTTCAAAATAGGATGAAATGCAACCCAGTTGCTGTAAAATATATCGTAAAAATAAAAATTTTAATATTTTAAAAACTGTAGAAACTCTCCAAATCATGTCTCTAAACAGTAGATCACTTTTAAATTACTTGAATGAGTTTGAGCTCTTAATATCTGGAGCAGATGTTAACTACGGGTCCCCTGATGTGATATGTGTTCAGGAGTCCTGGCTGAGTGAGCAAATACCAGATCAATTAATAATTCAAAATTCTGATTACAACCTACTTCGTAAGGATAGGACTATTAGAAGAGGGGCTTATAAATAAAAACATAAAACATAGTGAAGTTGTAATTGACAAGAAGTATCATAATTTAGAGATAATAGTGACTGATCTTATTATTACAAGTAACAAAATCCGTTTAATTAATGTATACAGACCTCCTAACATTAAAACTGAAGATGACATGTTATTATTAGATTTTATTAAGTTTTACACAAATAATCATTCACATACAACTATACTAATAGGTGACATGAACTTACCAGGAATAAAGTGGGATTCTGATAAAATTCTTAGCAACTCTCAAAATGAATCTAAATATTACACAACATTTCTACAATTAGGACTCTCCCAACTAGTTCTTGAGCCATCTAGAAAACAAAATTTCTTAGATTTACTACTTACTAATGACCCTGAGATCTTCAATAAAGTACAGCTGGCTGCAAATTTTGGCAATTCTGATCATGCTGTAATTTGTGGTGAAATAAACTTAAATCTATATAAAAATAGTCATAAAACTGAACACTTGGTACCTGACTTTAAAAATGCAGACTACTGCAGCATAGCCCTGTTTTTAGCTTCTCAAAACTGGGATTTAAATTTTAAATATTTAAATACAGTCCAAGAGTACTGGAATGAATTTGTAGCCGTTTTAACAAAATGTATTCAATTACATGTGCCTTTAATAAACAAACATAAAACATATTCTAAGAAAAAAGTTCAGTATCCAAAACATATTTATAAACTCCAAAATAAAAAGAAAAAATTGTGGAAAACTAGACATAGTAACAATAATTTTAAAAATCAATTTAAAACAATTTCAAAACTTTATGCAAATAGTGTCAAAAAGTTCAAATCAGATCAAGAAGAAGAGGTTCTTAAATCACATGATATTGGTCATTTTTATAAATATATAAACAAATCGCTAAAATCCAAGGAAGCTATTCCTCCAATACAATGTGTAGATGGTAGTTTTGAAACTGAAGATTCTGAAAAAGCAAAAATTTTTGGTGACTATTTTGCCTCTGTCTTCACCAAAGATAATAATAACTTTCCATATTTTGAACCAAAAAACAATCAAATACTTGAAAACATAAATTTTACTGTAAGAGATGTTTTAAAATTTCTTAAAAAACTGCCTAATAAATTGTCTCGTTCTCCTGATGGCATTCCTGCTCTTTTTCTAAAGCGATTAGCAAAAGTTATTGCAGAACCCCTTTCTAAAATATTTCAAAAATCTTTTGATTCAGGTGAACTTCCAAGTGATTGGAAAATTGCACTTACTACACCAGTGTACAAAAAATGTGCAAAATGTCAAAAAGAAAACTATCGTCCAATCTCTCTTACATGTTTTTCTTGTAAAATAATGGAACAGATTGTAAAAGCTGAGCTTTCTATCTTTTTTGTAAATATATTATCTCACCTTCAGCATGGTTTTAAAGATAAAAGCTCAACAGTTACACAACTTCTTGATGTCTACAATGATTGGACTTTGGCTTTTCAAGGTAAAAAATCAGTTGATGTAGTTTACTTGGATTTTGCTAAAGCTTTTGATACTGTATCGCATCAAAAGCTTTTGTTTAAATTAAATAAATATGGTATTTCTGGTAAGCTTCTAAAATGGATAGAAGCTTTTTTAACTAATAGAGAAATGAAAATAGTAATAAACAATACTTTTTCCCCTTCATACCCAGTTACAAGTTCAGTACCACAGGGTTCAGTTTTGGGACCGTTTCTCTTTCTTGTTTATGTAAATGATATTGTCAATTGTGTCCAAAATTCAGAAATTAGACTTTTTGCAGATGATGCAAAGGTTTATACTAGTTTTTCAGACTCAAATGATAATCAAATTAAATTACAAGATGATCTAAATAGAATTGCCCAATGGGCCCAAGATTGGCAGCTCAATCTATCTGAAAATAAATGTGAAGTACTACATTTAAATATTTGTAAAAATGTGCACAAAACGGATTATTACTTAAATAATAAGAAGCTACCTAAAACTAATATGGTAAAAGACTTAGGTGTGTTCATCACTAGTGACTTAAAGTTTTCAACACATTGTAAAAAAATAGCTAGTAAAGCTTTAAAAACAGTAAACTTAATTTTTAGATGTTTCAAATCTCAATCCATTAAAAACTATCTTATTGCTTATAAAAGTTTTGTTCGTCCTACTGTTGAGTATGCAAGTGTTGTTTGGAACCCATATATGACTAAAGATAAATATATTGTAGAAAAAGTCCAACGCTATTTTACCAAACGAGTTTTTAAAGTTTGTAACTTAAAAGATACTGGATATATAAACAGACTAAAAACACTTAATCTAGAAACTTTGGAGAAAAGAAGAGAAAAGATGGATATGTTTGAAACATTTAAAATCTTAAACCAACTGGTAAACTTAAATCCTGAGAAATATTTTGTTCTTAACCCAAATTCAACCAGAGGACATTCAAAAAAACTCAAAAAAGAGCACTCAAGAGTCAATTGTAGAAAATACAGTTTTTTTAATAGAGTTATAAGTAAATGGAATTATCTAAATGAAGATCAAGTTAGTTCCAAAACTCTGTACCAATTTAAAAAATCTTTGATGAATTAACTAATGGAAATTTAAATGGCTAAATAAAGAGCTTTATTTTTTTAAGGCCTTTAGTCATTTTTTTTCTAGTAAATCTAAATCAGCCAGGTCTTCTCTCAATTTTGTGATTTTTGGTGTTATTGTAACTCAACTGGGTTGCAATCGCATTTGTGTTTGTTTTGTCCTTCTTACTGTTTTCTTTATGTATTACTAGAAAAATAAAATCTTGAATCTTGAATCTTGAAAGTTTTGTTTTTTTTTTTTTTTTTTGGTTTTTTTTTTTTTTTTGGTTGTTTGTGGGTTGTTTGTTTTTTTTGGGCGTTCGTTTTTGTTTTTTGCAAAGTAGATATACGTTGAGAACTCTTTTGCTTAAAAAACGAATAAAATTATAAATATTCATAAACAAACGACTTTACATTTCATTATACATACAATTTAAAACAATTTTTGCTTTTAACAAAATATAAACCACAATTATTTTTGCATTTTTAGCTTTCCTCTCTAATATTGAGGATTATTAATTCCAAAATTGTTTAATGTGACTTGTTTTTGTTACTTTGGATATGAAGCAATGTTATAAATGTTAGTTTTTATTCTTTTATTCACAGAAAAAGAAACATTTTAAATGTATTTAACAATAGTTTTGGCTGCAAGTTCGTTTTGATAAAAGGCCGTTCACACTTACACACAATGCACAATGCACTAACGGCCCGAAAATAGCTGTTCACACTTCTGCAAAATGCACAATGACAATGCACAATGCATTATCGAACTTGGAGTGGTGTTCCAAGTTCACAAGTTGCAGAAGTTCGCATTGTTCAGTGCGTGAATATTGAATTTTTTGTGGGAAATACGTATGTTGGGCGGTCTATTGTTACACAAACTAACACATCATGGATGTTTCAGAACAGGCTGTTGTATTTAATAATGACAAAAATAATAATAACATTGACTTGGATGAACTTTTAATTGCCCAAGTATAGAAAAACCCAGCCATTTATAACAAAAAAGATCCAAATCATTCTGACAAAACTTTTATTCTTAATACATGGGAAAAAATTGCCAAAAATCTAAAACTGATCGACATAGACGGTGCTCAAACACGTTGTTATTCACTGAAAAACAATTTTTTAAGATATCCAAAAGAAATCTTAGCTCCTGCCTCCGGAAGTGGTGCTAAAACCGTAAACAATGGCCTTTTTACAATCAAATGCTTTGGCTGTGTGACTTTATGCTGATAAAAAAGTAAGAAAATATTCTTTTAAATCCATATAATCAAGCTGTTTGTCTGTCTGTCATGTTTGTTTTAAAACCAGTACATTTTTAATCTAAAGTTCAATTTTGATTGCTCTAAAAAAATCTGAAAACTTATGGTTCAAAATGTCTTTGGATTAAAAATTGAAAACAAAAATCGAGAACTTGAAGCTAAAAGTTTTAAATCCCTACCGACGCGCACGCACAAGCCAATGCTTAAATTTTGAGTCTCCGAGTTTGAATTTGAAAGGCTCCAAGTTTTTTCATGGCGCGAAAAACGCCGTAACAATATGGTTTTTTTATTTTAAATATATTTTACAATTTAGGGTGCTAAACTTTTTGAATTTTATCTCAGGTCAAAAGGTCAAAAATATTCACAAAACAAAAACACTTTAAATACACCCAATCCACCTTTTGATTTTTTTTTGGTTAACATTTTGGACAATAAACAAGGCACAAAACAGGATTCCTAAATAAAATCGCCTAAAACTTGGCACACTTATTATGTCATATTTATTTGGTTTTTTTAAACTTATTTTCGTGTAATAATCTGATATCTGATAATGATATTTACCTTACTATTAGTCAGTCATATATTATTTTAAATTAATAGTCCGTTTTACTTTTAAACTTTTTTGGTTGTGCTGAGAGTTACTTGACACTTTTTTATTGAATTGAACTTCTTACCTTCAATATACCTCTCACAACCATTTAAAGCGGAATTAATTCCGAAGATACGCCTCTTAATTGAGCGATTTAAAGCTTATTCAAGTTTTAATTATATTTTAAACTATTTTCTTGCCTTTTTAATACTATTTTTATTGTTTTTAATAAGTTTTCAGAAAAATTAAGTTTACAAAACAAATTTGTCAAAATAGTTTAGAGAATTAATATTTAATTATTCATGAAATTAGTACAAAATAGAGTGGAACGCAGAAACGGCGAAAAAATAACACCACAAATTATTTTAACAAAAAGTTTTTGTAAACTATAGATAAATAAATTCTAGCTGACTTCAATATTTGCAGTATTGAATTAACTATTTAACACCAAAAACATTCAAAATTTTTTACTAAATCAAATTAATAATAAAAAATAAAACCTGTATTTTTATAATTATTTATCAAATTACTTAATTTGGAGCCTTAATGTAATTTTTTAAGGGCTAAAGTAGATTAATTTTTGTAGATTTTGTGAAAAGGTGGAACTAAAAAAAATTCTGCGTTCTTATTTGTTGGTTAAAAAAACTTCAGTACGGCACAATTTTAATTGGTCCCCTATGTCTGCATTCTATTTTTCAGCGTCAACCAGATATAATTCAACCATAATTTTGTTTCAAAACTTATTAAAACAATGAAAAAGTCTTAAATAAGTAAAATAATAACTTAAAAACATAGTTTAAGCTTAAATACGCTTAAATTCGTTCAGTTATGAGCGGAGTTACGGAGCTCCAGAGCTCCCTTTGTATTAAATGGCATGATATTGGAGGGTAGGAACATCACTAATCAATACTACAAATCATCGAGGTTAGCCAGTTTTATTTATCTATAAATTATATGTTGCTCTTTGTTCTGGATGCAAGATAAAAATTATTTTAAAAAAATTTTAAAAAAATTATAAAGTTTTATGAGAAATTATATTATAAAATTATATAAAAAATTTATATATTCTTTCAACCGAGTGGGAAATGTTACACCAAAGAAGTTATTGGCTTCCAATGAAGAGAAAGACCTGGAAGATAATGACACAAAAGGTTTTGAAACGCTACAAATGGAAGAAAATGAAGATACGGATTCCGTTTGTATGGGATCTACTACTGGCCAAAGTTCAGCAACTCTTGGACTTTCCACCTCGCGACCCCCCAAAAAAAGAGCTCGGGAAATCGAAGACCCATTTAAAGCTAAGATTCTCCAGGCGCTAAGTAGTGATAATGATTTTGATATGAGTGATGAGTTAAATCTGTGGGGATTATCTCTCACGGCAAAAGTTCAAAAGCTTGATGCAAACAAAATAGCTTTAGTTAAACTTCGCTTCCAGCAGGTTCTGTTGAAAATCGAATTTCCACAGACTGTGCAACCTCAAGGGCAAACCCAGCCTATTTATCAACAACCACCACATACGCCTATTTTATCACCACTAACACCTCAAGCATAGGGGTATTCTTTTCCGTCAGACCGCTGGTAAAGTCAAGCATATAATAGAGAAGAATATAAAACTCAATAAAAAAAATCCAATTTCGTCTAAATTTTATTTTACTTGCGTCCAACAGATTCAAGTTTTCTCGTATTAATCTTAATTATATTGTATTTTTCTAAAAAATAATGCAAAAAATATTTTACTTGATATGCTGATCGATGATTATAGTTGAATAAAGGTTGAAATAAACCATTGATAAGTGACAAATTTTATACAGTAACTTGCTATATAAATTGTAAAGACTATATATTTTTTGATAAACCCTTGAAAAGGAAGCCAATACTATTATATTCCCGTGCGTGTAAGAGCGTGAGAATTATAAGCCAATAATAAACAATATTTTTAATATATAGTCATTAAGTTATATCAATATTATGGCTGTCAACCACGGTTCACGATTGCATCTTGCCAGGTATTTTTCCCAACATCTAAAACAATATAATCACAAGGTAAATTTCTCATTTCTTGTGCTGAACTAAAATATCTCGATCCTGAAAATTGGGTGCCAGATTCAAAAGCTGTTCTGCTCCCTATTTCTTCACGTCAAGTGCCACTCTGAATTTCCTTGATCCTATCTTCATAATCAGTGAAACCAATTGGAGAGTATTATTGCTTATCATTGATCATAAGGTAATTGTGTAAACACACAGTAGCCTTCACAATATCCATACATTTTTTTGGATAGTCCACAAAAATAGACCGAGAAAAAATTTTAAACCAAACTACCAGAATACCAAAAGCATTTTCTACTATTTTTTGTCCACAGCAGATTCTGTAATGGTAGACTTTACGTTTGTGGCTGTTTAGTGAACGTTGTGAGGACGTTGGTAAAAACGCATTAAGTAGGTCTTATGTGAGACTTTAGAGCGTTAATTTTACAATAATTAAGCTTTTTTAATCCCGCATTCTTTTATATCATGCTCCGAGAGCTCTGGGGTGGTATGCTGAAGGTTTAATCCCACTTAAAATTAATCTGAGATTAGCGATTGTCGACATACAGTAAACACACTAACAGTATTCATTGAATAATCTATGTTAAGCCAGTTAATAGACTTAATCTCAGATTAAATCACCACTTATCCAAGTAGGGCAGAAAAAACCCGCAAATTTTTAATCCACCTCCAGAGGTCGTTTAGGAATTTGCATAAATTAATAATTAAATCTCCAGTTAGTGACGATTTAATCTGAGATTAAACCTAATCTTAGATTAAATTTGTTAAACTAAATTATCTAATTGATACTGCTAGTATGTATACTGTGTATCGACAATCGCTAATCTCAGATTAACTTTAAGTTGGATTAAACCTTCAGCATACCACCCCTGATCATTAACAAAATTAACAAATTTAAAATTAAAAAAAAAATTTAAAAATTTGCATAAAAACTAAAAAATAAAAAAAAATAAAATTATAGGGCAAAGTTCCGGAGTATTTGATGTCAGAAACTTGAACCTCTGGGTAAAAAATGGGTTAATACTTTATCCCTTAGTGCGACACACGCTTGATATAATGCATTATAAGGCACATCGGACTGCATTACTTATGTACTTGGGTTCCATAATTGATTACACAAATGTTAAAATCGATAGAATAAATGCGACCGATATAAAGACCTATGCGTCTCTACGACCGGTATAAAGACATTAATTTCGCTCTAAAGTTCAACCTTTAGGGGGAACGCTTTTTCTCCAATAAAGTATTATGGAATCTATGTTTCAAAGCTAGGAATTGGTGACAGAGGGGGTAAACGAAATTCCTCTCTGTTCAATTCAAAAGCGAAATATGAGGATGCAAAAACCGTGGCGTCGCTTTGACTACCCTTACTACCTATGTCGACTACAGTCCACAAAGCGGGAAGCGTATCAGCTATTATTTTGCACACAGTAGATCTTTCCAATCGATAACTGAATGCTATTGTGGAATAGCTATCTCCGGTTGCAAGAAAACGAAAAGTCACCGCTAAGCGTTCACCAGAGGTGATATGCTTTCTCAGAACCTTGTGTCCTGTTTTTGGTGGACTATTTTACTTTAAATATAATTATACTTATTTTTTCTAAAATTTTAGTTTTTCGGCTAAAAACAGTTTTTTATTGTTAAATTTGTGTTTCACAAAAAAGAGCGGTTAGTTCACTAAAAACTTTGGAAGTATTTTTGAATATTCTTGGAAATTCTTGTTTCCGTGTTTGAATAAAATATATTGTGCATTTTAATATTTGCAGCAGGATTTCAATAATACTTTATGTATTAAACTGGTAAATCACAATACTGGTTTGCTAATCAGTGACCACACTATTGATAAGAGGTGGTCAAATCTCATAAGAAAATAATTGAAGAAATATTCAGGATCATTTAATCGCATTATCAATGCTAGTTTTTTCTTTTATTAAGAAAAAACACCATTTCTAACCGTCTTTTACAACAATTTTTGTTAACAATGAGAACGCCGCTCCAAGTCAAATAATGCATTGGCATTGTGCCTAAGTGTGAACGGGTCCTATTATGCATTGTGCATTGTGCGTAAGTGTGAACGGGCCGTAAAGTGTTAAAATTGTTTGTTTGGAACCATTTAAATAAGACATTTACAATATTTAAAGCTTTTTTAGTAGTACACTTGCAGTGTTCAGAAGATCTTAGATATATGTGCTAACTAAAACATCTAAATCTCTTGCTTTGTTGCTGGTAGTAAGTTTCATGCCATTTTAAAAATTCGGACATTTAGGGATATTATGACCTATCTAAATAATATTACATTTTTTCTTTGATATCTTGAGTTGCCATTTATGTGGCCAAGCCATTAACCTGTTTATATTTTTATGAAATACATTGTTACTATTATCTTTTAATGGTACACTATATAACTTGACATCATTTGTAAAAAGTTTGCAGGAGACACCATTTATTTCATCTGGGAAGCCATTTATAAATAAAAGAAATATCAGAGGCCCAAGGACTGAACCTTGGAACTGAACTTTACTACCACTTATTTGGTTTCTAGTAAAATAGTGGAATTGTACTTTATAAAATTTTATTTTGAAAAAAAAAGGTAATGACTAAAGATTTTAAAGTAAGTAAAATACTGGTACTCAAAATGAATTTGGTAAAACTGCATTGCTAATACCAGTATTTATAAGCAGGTAAAACATATCAATAGCGACACCTCTTTTTTAGCGCAGACATAAAAGCGCGTGGGAGTAATCTTTATTATTTTAAGGAACTTTAAATTTTGCAGTGTATTTTTTAGGTTATTTTATTGATCTAATGGTGTTAAAAACTAATTGCGTTTTAAATTATGCGTTTTTTAAAAAATTTTCCCATGTTTGAGCAATCTAACCTTTGACAATTTATTGCCTTTTAGATCTATTAATTAGAATTCTAGAATTCCAATTTTTAATTGATCCCTTCTGAAACAGTATTAACTTACCTTATATCTTTGTTTCTCTGGATAAAAGCCTAGACCCAAACTTTCGATTTCACCAATATATTCCAGCGATTTCCATGCACTGTTTTTGTTGATATTTTCTTGGAATATCATTTTGATATTTTCAACACTGATTAATGATTCATTGATTTTGCTTTCTTTAGTACAATATGCAAGACTAACTTCCCATAATTCACCTAAATAGGTACAACTAAAAAAAATTGAAAATAATATTAAAGTAAACCTAACTGTTGTTACTGTAATATTAATTAGAAGTCGATAGTTAAATAGATTTGAATTGAATTTGGATAAAAGTTTATTTAGTAAAAATTACCAAGACAAAAAACAAATGAAGAAATTATACATCGTAATATTACAAAAAAAATAATAATAAAGGAAAAATGAGACACTTAGAACAAACTGCTTGTAAACAAAGGTCTCATTTAAATAGGATATGGTCTAATGGGATCGCTTTTAAATAGGTCCCATTTAAATATAACTTATTTGAATGGGATCCCATTTAAATGGAACATATTTAAATGAGATCCCATTTAAATGGGATCCGATTTAAATATGATACGATTTAAATGGGATCCCATATAAATGGGATCCCATTTAAGTCCTATTTAAATAGGTCGCAATTTAAATATGTTCATTTAAATGCGATCGAATATAAATGGAACCTATTTAAATGGGATCCCATTTAAATTGACCTATTTAAATGAAATCCAATTTAAATAGTTCCCATTTAAAAGGGACCTACATTGTATGAATCAAAAAAATTACAACAAATTTTTTTTATAAATACGCATCATTTTATATTGTTTTTACATGAGCGGCGGTCTTGCGAGCGTAATTTAAAAAATGCTTTTTAATCGCATCATTTTTTATTGTTTTCGCGTGAGCCGCGGTCCTATATGGGTGATATATTTTTTTCAATTACGCACCATATTGATTTTTATTTTCCTTAGACGGACAGTAAAATAACAAAATACAAACTTTACAAAATCATAATACAAACACAAAATATAACGGTTTATTATTAAAGAACAGAACATAAAAGAAGGTTTTAGCAAAGAACAGAAATTTTTCTTAAAACAACCAATAAAAAGTGTATAAATTTTATTTTATTTTTTAACAAACCTGAAAGTGACATTTGAATTAATATTAATAAACTCTAATAAAATAACTACAAAATTCTGACTACACATTTTAAGGATTTTTGTAGACTAGTGATATGGGCAGGAGCTGGAGCCCCAGAGCTTTGGAGCGGAGCTCCGTTTTAGGAGCTCCAGAGCCACCCCTGGAGTTCCGGAGCTCCGCGCTATTTTTGTTCTAAGTTCATGAATAATTAAAGAGTGATGCCATATATTATTTGGCAGCTTTTTTTGCAAAATAATTTTATTCAAAACTTATTTAAAACGTTAGAAAAAGCCTTAAAAATGCAAATAGAGTAATTTTCATTTATTTCAAGTTTAAAAAAGTGCAAATCTATGATCATGTTTTAAGTTGTGATAAATTAGTTGATCAGCCTCGTTTTACTGACTTTTGTGTAATTTCTTCCGCGTCCAATGATTTTTGTTTGAAGATAAAAGAATCGATTTGTATAGATAGGGACAAGCCAGTTTTAAATAAAAATGTTCAAAGCACTGCGTTATTTTTATTTTAATTTGTAATCAAGGGTTTTAAACATTTTTCTTCCTTTTGTATTGTTTGATGTTTTAAGTGTATTTAGTTAATGGCCAGGCTCTTGTTTTGTATGTACATGTATGTTTAAGTGCGCGCAGTTTTATTTAAACTAGTTTTCATTTTCCGCCCTATTCTGTGTGTTTTTATTTTTCTTGTATTCTTCTGCTAGTAAAATTTTAATGTTTTATGCTTTTCTTATCTTTATTTTTCTTTGTAATTTACTTATTCTAAGTTTTGTAGTAATTTTTTTTTAATTTGATTATTTTTTATACTAGGATCTTTTGACTTATTTGTTTCGAGAATTCGTATAGCGTTTTATGTATTTAAATTATGTTTAGCTTACTTCTATTTTATATTAGTCACATTTCAAATGTTTTATTTCTACTTCTAGTCTAACTTAGTATGTTTTATCTTTTATTTGTAATTTGCTTATTCTAAAGTTTTTATAGTATCTTCTTATATTTTATTTATTTAGATTTTCTTAATTGTATTGTAAATTCCAATATTAGTTGCAAAAAAAATTTTGATATTAGTTACTTTTCATAATTGTTTTTTATATTTCTTCTTCTAATTTAGTACAACTGAGGATGACCGAAGAACAGGTCGAAAGCTTTTGTATATTATTATGTGGACAATAAACGTTTTAACCTTTGTTGCTATTGCTTTATCAAGATTTTTATTTCCCCCGGGAAAATCTATAGCTGAAATTTTACGGAAAAGGTATGGGGAGTCTGTTTTAAAGCTGCATAGAAATGCAGAAAAACTTGATTATCGCCTGCAAAAAGCCAAACTAGATCTCCAATTTTTAATCAATTGTCGCGATCATGACGTTTTACCGAGATTCCTATTTTTTCGCGTTGCTAATCCTCGACTTCTTCGTTCTAATAGCTATTCGGCCTGTCAAAAGAAATTATTGCTTCAAGAAATTCACACCAAAAAATCTATCGTCCGTTCTTTGGAAAAACAATTCACTGCTGTTTTATCGTCGCTCTCCGACCACGTTTCTCCGATTTGTTTTAATCACTTAGCCCGTATTACCTCGAAAGTTACAAACAATCGTCTTATTCATGATCGAAAAATACAATCATCAAAATTTGAGCGTCTTTTAAAGGAGCAATCACGTTGCTCTCATAATCCTGATGTCGTTATTCATAATTTGTCTTCATACGTTTTATCAGCAACTCAGAAGAAGGTTTTATCTCTTGGTCTCAACTTTTCTTTACCGCCAAAAGGTCTCACAGAACCAGATTATTATCTTCCGTTTGAGCTATTATTTAGAACAATTAGAAAACTTCCTGTGTTTAATGGTAACTATGATTTGATTAAGACTCTTCTCAAAGAAACTGCTTTATCTTCGTTCTATCAATACAATGGATCCTCTCGGCCTAATGTTTTACCTAGGGCAGAATGGAAAGCTTTACAGGAGTTGCGTTCTCAAAAGAATCTCATTATTCAAAAGTCTGATAAAGGTAACTCAGTCGTTTTAATGGATCGTCAGTCTTATCTTAGCAAAATGTACAACATTTTATCGGATTCTACAAAGTTCAAAGAAGTTATTATTAAGGAAAACCCTATTTTGGACAAACGTTTTAATTTTATTGTCAACCAAGAAGAACGCGTACGCTCAGTTTTACGCGATTTTAAGAAGCAACAAGTCATATCTGAGGAAACTTTTTCAAGTCTTAATCCAAAAGGATCTCAACCTGGTCGTCTCTATGGTCTCGCGAAAGTTCACAAAGATGGTGTTCCTTTACGTCCGGTTTTATCTGCAATAGGAACCTCAACATACGCTTTAGCTAAGTATTTAGTTCCTGTTTTAGCGCCTTGTACGATTAACCAGTTTACAATTAAGGATTCATTTTCATTTGCTAAAGAAATTGTAAATCTTCCGTCCGCAATTATTTCGTCCACTATTAATCCGTCCGCATTTTCCACGTCCGCTACTTTTCCGTCCTCTTCGATCTCATCCGAGAACCTTTTTATGGCCAGTTTTGATATCAAATCTCTTTTTACGAACCTTCCACTTGACGAAACAGTTCAAATTTGTGCGGAAAAAATTTTTAATACTCCTAATTGCCCTGCAGGTTTTACCAACAAAACGGATCTCGAAAATTTTATCAGTCTTGCAGTAAAAAATAATATTTTTATGTTCGACTCAAAATTTTATCAGCAAATTGATGGTGTAGCAATGGGTTCACCTCTTGGTCCAACTTTAGCTAATGCCTTTTTATGCCATCACGAAGAAAACTGGCTCTCCAATTGCCCAGCAGATTTTAAGCCATTGTTTTATCGTAGATATGTTGATGATTGTTTTGTTTTATTTAGGGATCCAAATCATGTTAAGCCTTTTTTAGACTTTTTAAATTCTCGTCATGAATGTATTAAGTTTATTCCTTTGAGCAAGAAGTTGACGCTGTCTTACCGTTTCTTGATATTAGCGTAATGAGAAAAAATAATAGTTTTACCACTTCTGTATATAGGAAACCTACATTTAGCGGTGTTTACTCAAATTATAACAGTTTTATTCCAATGTGTTTTAAGTTTGGTCTTATATTTAGTCTACTGTCTCGATCATTTTGTATTTCCTCGTCTTACCAGCTTTTTCATGTTGATTTACAGGTTTTAAAGTCTTTTTTGTGTAAGAACGGTTATTCGCTAAGTTTTATTGATTCTTGTGTAAAAAAGTTTCTAGATAAAATTCTCAATAATAATGGTAGAAAAGTCTTATCTGTTGAGAAAATGCCTGTTAATATTGTTTTACCTTATATAGGGCTTGGTTCTATGCGTATCCATAATAAACTTCGAAAGTTGTTTTACAGACATTTTCCTCAGGTTCGTTTGAAAGTAATTTTTAAGTCTACTAAGCGTTTATCTGACTGTTTTATATTTAAGGATAAAATACCTATGAAACTGCGTTCTAATGTCGTATATAAATTTTCGTGTAGTGGCTGTAAAACCACTTATTGCGGGTGCACTACCCGCCACTTGGGCATTAGAATTTCGGAACATATAGGTATTTCATCCAAAACTAATAAAAGTATTGTTCCCAAATTTTCACCTATCTATGATCATGTTTTAAGTTGTGATAAATTAGTTGATCAGCCTCGTTTTACTGACTTTTGTGTAATTGCTTCCGCGTCCAATGATTTTTGTTTGAAGATAAAAGAATCGATTTGTATAAATAGGTAGGTACAAGCCAGTTTTAAATAAAAATGTTCAAAGCACTGAGTTATTTTTATTTTAATTTGTAATCACGGGTTTTAAACACTTTTCTTCCTTTTGTATTGTTTGATGTTTTAAGTGTATTTTGTTAAGTGCCAGGCTCTTGTTTTGTATGTACATGTATGTTTAAGTGCGCGCAGTTTTATTTAAACTAGTTTTTCATTTTCCGCATTATTCTGTGTTTTTTCATTTTTCTTGTATTCTTCTGCTAGTAAAATTTTAATGTTTTATCCTTTTCTTATCTTTTTTTTGTAATTTACTTATTCTAAGTTTTGTAGTAATTTTTTTTTAATTTGATTATTTTTTTATACTAGGATCTTTTGACTTATTTTTGTTATAAATATTCGTAATAATAAGTATTGAAAAGAATAATTTTTATTTTAATAAAATTCAAAAGAAGCTTTGTAAAAGAAAGAAATATTAATTTTTTTTATTTTGTTTTTTTCAGTAATGAAGAAGCACTATTTTTTTTATTTGTTTTTTTTTTCTTTTTTGAATTTTTTTAGAAAAAATTTTTTTTGTTTTTTTTATTTTTTCTTTTCGCCGCGCCCCCTTTACTATTTTTCCTGTTTAAGTTCCTTTGTTTTTTGGTTACCCCCTAAAAATTTTTTTTAATTTTAGGGGTAAGCCCCAAAACCCCCCAAATTTAGGGGCAATTTTTTTTAGCCAAATTTCTAACTTTTTACCATATGGGTCCTTACGTCTGAAAATTTTTGTGCAGATTGCCCATACTTTCTTGAGCTCAGAAATATATAATTTGTTAGGGGTAACCTACCTGGGTCGGGTACCCTAAGAGGTTAAAGGGAGCGGATTAATTTTACGATTTTGGCTAAAATTCTTTGTATGGGGGGTAGCAAGTACATATTTTGTAAAAAAGTTATTTTTAACTCGATTCACCCAATAGTTACAATTTGTACAACCCACAATGTATTCCTAAAAATTTTTGGGGGTACATTATGGGTTGTAAAAATGGTAACCATTGGGTGAATCGAATTAAAAATAATTTTTTTTGACATCAGCGTGTCGAGAGCTTATGAGTACAAACATGTTGGTATTATAATAATTATATAAAAATGACCCCCTAAAAATTTTTGGGGGTAAATTGTGGATTGTAAAAATGGTAATCATTGGGTGAATTGAAATAAAAATATCTTTTTTAAAATCAGCGTGTCGAGAGTTTTGTTTTGAGTACAAACATGACGGTATTATAATAAAATCACCTCTTGAGAATTTTAGATTTTAGAATTGGTACATTAATGGGTGAAAAATTGGTAACCATTAAAAAAATCTAATAAACTATATACTTTTGAAATCAGTGCGTCGAGAGCTTTCATTTGAGTATAAACACGTCACTTAAAATGAAAAAATGGCAAAATTCCATTTTTCAAATTAGAGGGTATTTGGGGGTATGTAACCGGGTAACCATGAAAAATTTTAACCTAAAATTAATATTTTTTTAATCAGCACGCATAAAGTTTTCAAACGAATATAAACACGGCTTATAAATAATAAAAACAAAAAATCACCCCTTAATAATTTTGGGGGTACAAAGGGCTCTGTATTTTGGTTACCCGACCATTTAGAGCAAATTGTTTATATTATTGAAATCAGCACGCGGAGAGCTTTGAAATGATATATTATTTGCCTATGTGGAAGAGTTGTGTTAAAAGTTTTTTTTAGGGGTCAGCCATTGCAGTGCCTTAGGGCATAAAAATTTTTTTTTGGGACTATCACCAAAATGTAGAGCTTAAAATTCCGCATATATCCCCCCGGTCTCAAGCCTGTGGCTAAACAGTTTTTGAGTATGATGCCAAAATATGCACATGCTTGCTACCCCTATACAAAGAATTTTAGCAAAAATCGTAAAATTGACCCCCTTTAACCTGTCGGTGTACCCGACGCCGGTAGGTTACCCCTAATAAATTATATTTTTTTGATGTCATTATTTAAATAATATACTCGTCTTTGGAAAGAAAAAATACCATATCAAATCACTAATTAACAAAAAAATGGCCTCAAATCAATCAGCAGAAAATCTACCAAAAGTGTATTTTGATCGAATTTTTAATAAAATTTACTTTATAAATCCACTGGTTTTCAAACAATAATGATTTGTTAAACAATTATATCACTTTTGCAGTGTTTTGTTTTCTTTCAACGATCTAATCTCCGACGATCTATTGTCTTTCAGATCTAATCTCCAACGATCTAGTGTTCGACGATCTAATCTCCAACGATCTATGGTCGACGATCTAATCTCCTGATACCGAAAAACGTAGAACTTAAGGTTATAGGAAAAACGAGGGAATGAAATGGGGTCGGAAGACCGGCGGAAGACATGCGGGAACGCATGCTGGTTTTCAGCTGGCTCCCGGAATTGCGGGCTTTACTGTTTTAGCTGCCTTATTTGTTAAAGGGAATGCTTTGAAAACGTTGTAGTTAAGGTTATTGGAAAAACGAATGTAACAAATGGAGTGGGAAGACCGGCCGAAGACCGGCGAAAGACATGCGGGAACGCAAACGCATGCTAGTGCTACATACGTTGTATTCTCCAGGGTTTATAAACAATTTTTTCTCAAACATTAAAGTTTCTCGAATATTTCTCAAACATTCAATAAAAATATTTATTATTTATAAAAAAAACAACAAATTTTTAATAAGGACAGTGTTTTTAACTAAATTTATCCATATGATAACAAAGTATTTTATAAAACGAAGTAGATTTTCTTTTTTATTAGTTTGCAAAATAAAATCAAATTTTGTTTTCTATAATTCATTGGATTGTTGAGCTTTTTAATGTGTAAAAAAGTAAATGTTTTCATAATAAAAAACCAAAAATAAACTATTTAATTAACGTGGAGTAACGTTTTATAATATTTTTTCCAAAAAAATTGATCAATTATTTATATACCAATAACAATAACTAAAATTTGTGCGCGGAAATTCGTGCGCGCACGAATTTCGTGCGCTAACTTTATACACGTACTGTGGTTAATGTTCGATAGGCGCAAAAATCTTTTTTTTTTCGTGCGCGCGACTGAAAATACACAATACAGGCTCAAAATTGGCAAACTGGAAAGTACACCGACACCGTCCACCGACACCGACTAAATTCTACCGTAATTTTATTTGAATATTTAGGTTTTGCTTAGGCTTAGAAATAATAATTTGCAGCAAAGGTAGTCGGTGTCGGTGGACGGTGTCGGTGTACTTTCCAGTTTGCCTCAAGATTCGTGCGCGGAAATTCGGGCAGTTAGTAATCCGAGGCGCAAGGCGCGCAAGCATTTTTAGTCGTACGCCTCAAAATTCGCAAAAGGCACAAGTTTGGCTTGGTGTAAAAAAAGAAGGGAAAATATACACCAAAATCAAATTTGAAATCCTACCGCACCTATAAGTCTTGAATGAAAAATTTTAATAAGGCTTATGTTTTTTATGTTTTTAATTAATTTAATTAAGTTTTAAAATTTATCAGCGATTGTGCCCATAAAATTAAAACCCAGCAAACGAGAGGTGGTAAGGTAGAATTTAGCCAAAATAACTTAACTCAAAATAAAATAGAATTAAAATGAGTAATTTTAAACGGCTAACTCGGTTTTACTTGACTTTTTTTACTCGACTTTTATTTTTAAGGTTAAGCTTACGCGTTACTAAGCCTTTGCAAAGCTTAAAAAAACCTAAACATTTTGGCGCAGCTATTTATTAAAGTTTAGGTTGTTTGTAAGGCTCGCTTAGGCTTAGGAAAGCATATGTTTAACCTTAAAAATAAAAGTCGAGTAAAAAGGTCGAGTAAAACCGAGTTAGGCTTTTAAACGCAAGAAAAATGTGAAAAAAACCAGAACTCTTAAACCATAGCAAACCAATATTGGTTATTAATTATTGACCATAAATGAGCACGGTCTCAGAATCCCCAGAATCTAGATCCCCAAGAATTTCCGATAGAAACATGTTTTATTATTTAAATTGTACTAATTCTCAAATTGGATTTAAAAAAAAACGAAGCGTTGTTTTAATTATTACTTTTAATAATATTACAAAATATACAAAAACGTGAGTCATAAGTTTTGTCACTTTGTTGTATGCAAATTTAAATAAAACTAAAAAAATGGTTTTGGTGGAGAACAGAAAAAAGACCATTGTGTGTTTCACAATTTACACCCGCGCCTAAAAATACTTGCGCGCCTTGCGCCTCGGATTACTAACTGCCGAAATTCGTGCGCGCACGAATTTCGTGCGCTAATTTTATATACGTCCCAAAAGACGAGTTTTCCGAAGACGAGATGTTTAAAAGACGAGTTTTCCGAAGACGAGATGTAGAAGACGAAATTTCCGGACACCAAGAAAATGCTTGGCAGAGATTCAAGGATATTTTGTTAGGAATCAATAGACATGTCCCTGGAAAAAATTATTTACAAACAAACTACAAAATAAGAAAACTACAAAATCAAAAGAAAAAACTTTGGCGTAAGCGTAATATTGATGAAAAATCAAGATTAGAGTACAAAAAAATTTGCAAAGTATACAAAAATAAAGTTAGAGATTTTAACACTAACAAAGAAACAAAAATTTTAAATTCTGGGGCTTTAAACAATTTTTATAAATTTGTTAATAGTAAAATCAAAACAAAACAAACTATCCCACCAATTAAAAAGATGATGGGACATTTGTAACTGAAGACTTTGAAAAAGTTGAACTTTTTGGAAATTAATATGCTTCTGTTTTTACTGATGATGATAATACTTTGCCAAATTTTAATCCACCAAACATTGGAAAGTTGCACAACATGGTATTTACCACAAAAAAGGTATTTAAGGCCCTTGAAAAGCTCCCAAACAAATTGTCTCGAACACCTGACTGTTTTCCAGCTTACTTTTTAAAACGCTTGGCTAAAGTTATTGCTGAACCTTTGGCAATAATCTTTCAGATGTCTTTTGATTTTGGAGAATTACCACTTGATTGGAAAATAGCTTTATTAAACTTACTGTTTAAAAAAGGCACTAAAAGCCTAAAAAAAATTATCGTCCAATTTCACTTACATCTTTTTCTTGTAAACTAATGGAACAGCTTGTCAAAGAAGAACTGCTTGTCTTTTTCCATATCATTTTGTCAAGGTTTCAACATGGTTTTAAGGCAAAAAGTTCTACAATACCACAGCTGTTGGAAACTTTTATGAGTGGACGCTAGCACTAAAAGATAAATTTCTAATTGATGTCATTTACTTGGATTTTGCCAAGGCCTTTGACACCGTGTCACATCAAAAATTGTTATATAAGCTAGAAAAATATGGTGTTTCTGGTAAATTTTTAAAATGGATAAAAGAATTTTTAGTTGGGCGGGAAATTAAAGTTGTAATTAATAACTCAGTATCCAAATCATTTCCTGTAAGAAGTTCAGTTCCTCAGGGTTCTGTTTTAGGTCCATTTTTGTTTTTGGTATATATTAATGATATTGTTGATTGTGTTAAGTTCTCACAAATTAGACTCTTTGCAGATGATATGAAGTTGTTTGTAAAATCTTCATCTAAAGATTACCACATTCAAACCTTGAGACTTCAGCAAGATTTAGATAGAATACACAGCTGGTCACATAACTGGCAACTGCAGTTATCTTATCACAAATGTGAAGTTCTTCATATTCGAAATCATAGCAAAGAGTTAATTTGTAAATATAAGCTTGGTAATAACGTACTTGCAACTACAGAATTGGTGCGTGACTTAGGTGTTTATATATCCCATGATCTGAAATTCTCTAAACACTGTGAAATCACAGCAAAAAAAGCTATGAGAGTGACATCACTAATTTTTAGAACATTCAATTCAAACTCTAGAAATAATTTTGTCAGAGCATATAAGTCCTATGTTAGACCAATTCTGGAGTATGCTAGTGCAGTTTGGAACCCTTATTTACAAAAGGATATAAACATTTTGGAAAAAGTGCAACAAAATTTCACTAGACGTTTGTTTTATAAATGCAAGTTGTTACCTGTTGGTTATGAACATAGACTGAATTACCTAGGTTTAGAAAGATTAAAGGATTGAAGAGACAAAATTGATTTATATGAGTGCTTTAAAATTATACATTGCTTAAACAATTTGCAAGCCAATAATTTTTTTAAGTTTAACCTGCAGCCCACCCGTGGTCATCCATTTAAATTGGCAATGGAAGACTGCCGAATTAATGCAAGGAAATTTTCTTTTGCAAATAGGGTTGTTACACCTTGGAACAATCTACTCCCATCTCAAATAACTGTCGATTCTTTGGATGCATTCAAGAAAAGTTTTAAAACTGACTTAAATAAGCGCTCTTTTTGAGCCTTTAAAGTCATATCAGATAGCTATGTTCATTGATAATTAGATACAATTGTGATTCATATTGGCGGCAATTAAGTCGCAGATTTGATGTTGTTGATGAAAAAAAAAGAAAAAAAAATATAGAAAAAGAGAAAAAAAAACACAATGAAATGATGAAAACAGAAGAATTAAACTATGCATAAACTATGCTTAGTATGATATTAATTCTGTTATCTGATCATTAAAAAAAAAGAAGAAGAATAAAAAAAAAATACGGTGTCCGGAAATTTCGTCTTCTACATCTCGTCTTTCAACATCTCGTCTTCTACAACTCGTCTTCGGAAAACTTGTCTTTTAAACATCTCGTCTTCGGAAAACTCGTCTTTTGTATGCAATTTTGTAAACGTACTTTCAAAAATGCGAGTTTCCAGCCCAATGATAAAATTTTCTTTGATTTTTGGGTTCTGCTTAGGCTTAGGAAAAAAATAAGGTTTTTACTCTTCGGTTCAAAAAGCATCATTAAATACAAATTTACTATGATAAAGTTTTGCTTGATTTTTAGGTTTTGGTTAGGCTTAGGTTCTCAGTGTTTTGAGTAAATCATTTAATAAAAGTTTATCATGATAAAAATTTTGCTTGATTTTTGGCATTTGCTTAGGCTTAGGTAAAAAAAGGTTTTCAATACATTGTTTTAGTCAAAAAAAGAAGAAACTTATTTTTTGAAAAATGCGTTTACAAAATCGCATCCAAAAGCCTTTGCAAAGCTTAAAAAAAACCTAAACATTTTGGCGCAGCTATTTATTAAAGTTTAGGTTGTTTGTAAGGCTCGCTTAGGCTTAGGAAAGCATATGTTTAACCTTAAAAATAAAAGTCGAGTAAAAAGGTCGAGTAAAACCGAGTTAGGCTTTTAAACGCAAGAAAAATGTGAAAAAACCAGAACTTTTAAACCATAGCAAACCAGTATTGGTTATTAATTATTGACCATAAATGAGCACGGTCTCAGAATCCCCAGAATCTAGATCCCCAAGAATTTCCGATAGAAACATGTTTTATTATTTAAATTGTACTAATTCTCAAATTGGATTTAAAAAAAAACGAAGCGTTGTTTTAATTATTACTTTTAATAATATTACAAAATATACAAAAACGTGAGGTATAAGTTTTGTCACTTTGTTGTATGCAAATTTAAATAAAACTAAAAAAAATGGTTTTGGTTGAGAACAGAAAAAAGACCATTGTGTGTTTCACAATTTACACCCGCGCCTAAAAATACTTGCGCGCCTCAGGGTTGCCAGGTCAGGGGAAATTCGGCTATTTATAAACCTAGGCACATCAGGCGCACAGGAATATTCAGGCGCGCTCAGGAACGGTCAGGAACGGTCAGGAACGATGACAATCACACCACTTCATTTGGTGTAAAAAAATACCACACCTTACTTGAATAATTAAGGACCACTACATCATTGTAGTAGTCCTTGATTGACACATTTTAATTTCTGAAGTCGAACAAAATTTCGTTCCCAGTAATTATTATATTAATTTATGATATAATAATTTATAATTATATCAAAATTTCGTTCCCAGTAATTATTATATGTTATTATAGTATTAAGTTTTCTCCGTGGTTTTAAATTTTGTATTTTATATGGAATCATTTAAAATTTTTAAAATTAAAAAAACTCATTTGTAAATTTGGGGTAATAAAATAAAAAACTTGGGGAAATGGGACCCTTTCTTTTTTTGGAGGTGTGTTCAAAAATTAAAGCCAGGAGGTGGACCCAACCCTGCCTTCCCCCCTTTGCTTGAGCTCACCTATGAGACATTTCTGGACAGTGCACAGAGTTGCATGTGCATAGCATGACTAGGATTTTTGAAAAGGGTCTAACCCCGAGATAAAAAAATTTAGTAAGGGCTAGCATAAGAATTTCTAACTGTACACACTGTCAAATTTTTGACAAAAATTTTGCAAGAACACTAATTTAGCACATGGGACTCTTGTGAACACTAATTTCTGTATTGCCCCTAACTAATTTACTGCCTTTGTTGCGTAGCAGTTTCTTGTGAAGTCAGTACTCATTATTTTGTGGAGTAATTTTTTATACCGGAACAGGAGTGTAGGAGAAGTTAAATTATATTCAAACAAAACACTCTTTTAAAAACTGCTGCTCACAGAACAAGCAACAAGCAGATGTTTTATAATAGGACATGTTCAAAATTTAGTTGAAAATTTGTGTACATCTGGATATTTTATTGCCTCCTGTGTATTCTTGGTTGTAATGTGTATATGTGCTTTGAATATAGTGAGAATATAAAGAATTTTATTTTTAGCTTTTTTAGTTTATGATATAAAACACAAAAAAATACCAACAATCAAAGCAATCTTTTGAAATGTTAAAATTTTTAAAGGCATTTTCAATTGGAATTGTAATAATATAAACAACAAAAAAACAAACTGAAATATAACATTACATTAGATTATATGAAAACCATAGGAAAATAGAGCACTCAAACAAATGCTCTAATTTGCAATATATTTACACACAATGTGTTGAGCTCCAGCCTTTCTTCCAAAAAAAGACAATCCCTAATTCAGAATGGGAGAAGGGGCTTATCCCCTAAATCTTGGAATTGCAAAAAAATTTGAGGTTTTAATGATCATTTTAAAACAGCAAAAAGCGGGTTTTGTTCCAAATATAGTGTTTCCTATACATATATATATAGTGTTTGTAAAATAAAATGTTGAATTTCTATTCTATTCTATACTATACTATCATCATAACCAGTGAAATCTATCAAATCGGTTAAAACTATCATCATAACCAGTGAAATCTATCAAATCGGTTAAAAAACCTACCAGTTGGACGAAAGATGTAAGAAAATTTACTTTAGAGAATAAAAATCCAATAATTCTGTAGTTTTTTTTCTTTTCTGTGTATTTGTTGTTTTTTGGAACAGATAAGTATAAACAAAAAATTACAAAATTAACATCCAATAAATTCATTTAAGCAAAAATTTTGCTATTTTTATGTAAAAAATATGAATCTTATTAATGGCATAAAGTGGCAGCCGTTTATTTGCTAGGTAAAAATTGAAATTGTTTAAAAAATTATAAATTTTGACTGTTAATAGGTCTAAGTTTGTTGGGTTCTATCTTCCCTCGGATCTATTGGTCCTGAACTTTTTAAAAACAATATATTTGGTGTGGTATTTTATATACACCAAGCGGTGTGATTAGTGTTGGTGTGATTGTCATCGTTCCTGACCGTTCCTGAGCGCGCCTGAATATTCCTGTGCGCCTGATGTGCCTAGGTTTATAAATAGCCGGATATTCCCCTAGTTTTGGGGGATTTTTTTGCCAGTTAGGGGGGAAAATGCCGACTTGGGGGTTGGGGGGAAAACTTGGGGGATTTTGTCAAAACTTGGGGGAATTTTCAGGGGATTTTACAAATTTTGACAGTCAAAATTTTTTGATAATAATAGAACATGAATAAAGTATTAGGACGTAATTATCAATTTCTTGCTTGCATGCAGATGCAGCAGCAGCAGAAGATCAGATTTTTATCTGTTTTTTTACTTTAACCTTTTTTGTTTCTTTTTGTAATCTTGTTGGTTTGTGTGCGGTATTGTTTGATTTTTTTAGTAAAAATTGGTACAAGTTCCATACGTGTACCAAAACTCGATTTGACCGATTCAAAAGTAATTACAAATTGTAAAACATCTGTATAGCATAAATTGAACACGTAGACCTTATTTTTGTGGTTATTTTTTGGATTTGAGCTTCTTAAAAAAAGTTATGAGCCAATTTGTACCCAAAAAATGCCCTTTTTTGGCATGTACAATTTATGTTATTAAGAAAATTTTTTTATTAAGCCTTTAATCAAATTAATATTATTTTTTTCGTATTTCCAAGTGTCTGGCAATTACAAATATACTTTTATTTTTTTAATGGTAACTACCAATTTTTTATAGTAACCGTTCAAATACCCAGGAAATTTTAGTTGTGAAAAAATAAAAATTTTTGAGAAACAACTTATTTTAATAAAAATCAATTATATTACAAATTTATTAGATTTTGAGGTTTTGCTTAGGCTTAGGAACAATAAATCGGTGAAAAACTAAGTTTAAATCAGCGTTTAAAGTCAAACAAATTTTCTTGTCCATGTTTTTGGTGGTCCATGTGACTTTCGAATTTTCAATTTTTTTGAAAATTTTTGAGTTCTTCAGACTTTTAGCATTGTTAAAACATAGTTTTTAATTTAGTTTGTTGGTTTACAAAATTTTTTTCTTAACATCATAAATTGCACATGGTGAAAAAGGTCATTTTTTGGGTATGAATTGACCCATAACTTTTTATCAATAGCTTAAATCTCAAAAATAACCACAAAAATAAGGTCTACGTGTCCTATTTAGGCTATAAAATGTTTTACAACTTGTATTCACAGTTAGATCGGTCAAATCGAATTTTGGTACACGTATGGAACTTGTACCGACGTGGTATACTGTTTTTTGAATCTAGATAGACATCACAAAGTCTATTTCTCATATCAATCAGTCAATTCAGTGTAAACAAGGAGTCAAATAGATTAACTATTATATCCTATTTCCGACCTAATTTTTAATTTTATTATTTGTATTGGAAAATTTTGAAACATATTTTTGCTCAAAAATGTAATTTGTTATAACCTTGCATTATCCAACTGATACCTAAATAATATAAAAAACAAGGGAGCCTTTTATATATACGAATACTTTACAAAAAGGTAAAAAATATTTTAAGTTGATTAAACCGATTTTTTTTGGTTGCTTTTTTAACGTGTTATCTCAAAGCGGATGCTACTGGTGATGATGCCTAAATTTTTGAAAGTTAAAAAATCAAATTAAATTTTTTCTTTCCCTACCCCACCCAGCTCAGTTTTTTAATTAATTTGTTAAAAAAATATTAATTGTGTATTTATTAAAAAAGGTTTTAGTATTAAATTCCGAACTAAAAAGTGGCTGCCATTGCCCCCTAAGGTGTTATGCTGCCCAAATTTTTAAAAGTTAAAAAATTGGTAAAATTTTTTATACCCCAGCTCAGCTTATTTTTTATTTTACCTAGTTCAAGAAAATATTTGTTTTGTATTTATTAAAAAAAGTTTTATTATTGAATTTCGAAATAGAAAGTGGCTGTCATTGCGCCCTAAGGTGTTATGCTGCCCAAATTTTTAAAAGTTAAAAGATCGGTTAAAATTTTTTATACCCCAGCTCAGCTTATTTTTTATTTTACCTAGTTCAAAAAAATATTTGTTGTGTATTTATTTATTTATTACTTATTAATAAATGGAAAGTAAAATGTTGTTGTTACCATGTTTTTATTGCAATGTTTTTGTTATAGCTTTAATCTGTTGTGTGACTATAGTGCCAAACAAAAGTTTGATGAAATTGGGTTTGTTTAATTGAAATAAACTGTAAAATCAGCTCAAAATGATTTGAGATATCAATTTCTGCAATAACTATATTATAATGTATATGCTAATATGTTGTGTTGATGTAGGCAATATCAGTTTTGTTTAAAAAACCAAGTTTTTTTACTATTAAAATTTTTTTTGGACTTGGGGGGATTTTCGGGGGAATTTTTAAAATTTGAAAGTTGTTTCTGGTTTTTGAACAAAGTTTTGGGGGAATTCAGGGGAATTTTTTTCTGATTTTGGGGGAATTGCTATTTTAAAACCTGGCAACCCTGACGTTCGTTTAGGAAACAATCAGCGTGTTCACCGTGTACATGTACTGACCTCTTTGTTTTACGTGTGTGTGAGTGCGTGATACATTTTGTTTTGTGGTATAACCTGCTTACTTTTAATCGAAACCTTAATCGAAACCTTAATTTAATCTTAATCGAAACCGGTTTCGATTAAATTAATCGAAACCTATATCGATATTAATTTTAACCTTAATTTTAACTTATATCGATACTAAATTCGATAATTTCGATTAAATTAAAGATTAAATTAATTTAAAATTTAGGTTTCAATTAAGATTAAATTAGTTCAAAAACTAGTATCGATTAAGGTTTTAGTTAAGGTTTCAATTAATCTTTTCAATCCCTAGGTCTTAGCTTTATATTTTAAAAATATTATTTTTAGGGTTAATTTTACAATTTTAAAGTTGCTCTTGCCTCTGTCTTTCAGTTTTAACTTTAAATGTTAACAGGTGTATCAAAATGGCTAATTATCAAAAAAAGTTTTTTTTCTGAAATGAATATCTAAAGCAACAAAACATTTAACCAACATTTTTTATTAAAAAGAACGCTTACTGCATAATAAACTCTACAAAATACCTATGTGAAATTATAAAAATAAGATTATTTTAAAATTAAGCACTTAAAAACTTGAAAAATACTCCAAAAAAGCAAAAAATCAGTATTTTCTAATGCTTAAACAAAAATAAGAAACAGAAAATAATAAAACCCCATATTCATAGCATCTTAAAATCAAAATTCGTTTTAATCACTTTAATTAGCATTAATGTTTACAATATTTACTCATGTTTCTTTTAAAGTAAAAATATAGTATATTTAAGTTTATATAAGCATAGTTTTTAGGCAGCTAAGAGTGAGGGAAGGGATTGAGGTGGTTGGTTACCGGCGGTAAATTGCATCTCAAATTCTAGGAAGGATGTATGAAAAATTTTGAAATCTAAAAGAGGGTCACGGTGTGTCTTGTGGATATTCAAAACAAAATACTTTTGAGGTGTCAGATTAAAATTCTGGAGGGGAGCCAGATTAAAAAATGAGAACTTTGCTGAGGAGAACTCGATTTTTGTCTAGGAGGGAGGTTCAACATTTTGAGGTTAAAGGACCCCATCATACCTCTCCACTTCATGGATAGAAATCTCTTTAAATAATCATGTTTTTGATTGGTGAACATTTTTTATTTGGTTTTTTGGTCATTTTTTTGGTTACGGGTGATTTTTCGTTTTCCTGGCAAAAGCTAACGTTTTGCCGGGCCCATACCTTTTGCCGAGCTTTTGCCAGCTAATTTCAGTTTAGCCGCGCCTTAGCTTTAGTACTAAGCCCAAAGAACCCTTTAGTACTAAAGCACTTTAGCTTTAGCTTTAGTACTAATGACACCCGTACATTACACAATACGCACCGTCATAATTTTTCCTGGCATTTGAAGTTATTTATAAATTGAGGTAAAATTTTCATTGGTCCACATTACACAATACGCACCGTCATAATTTTTCCTGGCATTTGAAGTTATTTATAAATTGAGGTAAAATTTTCATTGGTCCACATTACACAATACGCACCGTCATAATTTTTCCTGGCATTTGAAGTTATTTATAAATTGAGGTAAAATTTTCATTGGTCCACATTACACAATACGCACCGTCATAATTTTTCCTGGCATTTGAAGTTATTTATAAATTGAGGTAAAATTTTCATTGGTCCACATTACACAATACGCACCGTCATAATTTTTCCTGGCATTTGAAGTTATTTATAAATTGAGGTAAAATTTTCATTGGTCCACATTGTGGCACAGTGGCAGACTGTCTGCTTGTATACTTATCATGGGGCCTGTATCGAGTTTCATTCTGATAATTTTGATTGTTTGTTAATATTGATATGTACTTGGTTACGTTAGTACTTGGTTGCGCAGTTAGTGCAGAGTAACATCGGCTTTGTGTATTCTGCTTTATGTTAAAAATAAAACAATAACTTTTTCATGGGTAGCCCTGTAGCGTCACAGTGCTATTTAGCCCAGCGGCACCGTGCCCGCATTATGTTAGAGAACAGGTTAAAATACAAAGATCTCCACTTCTTCTTTTTATATTCTAACCCTCATATCTTTAACATTCATCCTTCAATACTGATTAGTCAAATATAAAAATAGGCTATTGGAAACAGAGAAAAATATAAATCTTTCTTTTATTTTGCTTTTTGTTATTAATTGAATTGATCAAAATTTTGATTTTGAATTATTTAAATGAAAAACTTTGGAGTATACAATAGGAGATGGATGTTTGTTTTATTTTAAAATTTATAATTTTAGATTATATATTTTAAAATTTATAACACTTATTAAGCGTTTAAAACACAAAAAATAAGTTTTGAAATGCTCATAAAACGACATTTAAAACGGTTTAGTTTATTTAAAAAAGAGTTCTGGAGCTCTCTTCGCCTTATTTAGCCAGAACTTAAGAAATTAATGTTTGTTGGTAAAGATTGTTGGTTTAAATACAAACATAGCTACAAAACCCTGAAACCAGTTTTGGCTGAAACTAACAATTTTTTTATTTGTACTGATGTTTTGCCTTTCTGTGGCTGTTTACATTATAATATTTGTAGCTTAGCCAAGCTAAATCTCGTGTTCACCTATTGCAACAATTACACAAAAAAATACAATTATTAGAATCGTTTGGACGTTATAAAAAGCAATAGATGAAAATTTATAGGAATAAAATGAAAATTTATATATGAAAATATTATAAAATGTATTAGAAAATATTAATATATTTTTTGTTGTGTACGTAAACTATATGGTAGGTAAGTACATGTGTATCTATAATTAAAAAAAAAACCTAAAACGTTCTCCATTTCAAACATATAAATTCTTACAATTACTTCCAATTCAATTTCAGAGCGCTTAGTAAAACTAATCGGCATGTTTTAAGAACACGCCATTAATAAATGTATCATCATAAATATTTTATCGTTTTTTCTATTTATATTGATCCACTTAATTTTTTAATAAATTTTTTCAACTATTTATTTTAGTATAACAATAATATAAAATCTTCCCTGCAAGCAAAAAACTTTTTACAAACGAGTAAAAACATTTGATGCAGTGCAGTGTTTACTTTAAAATTTTTAAATTTAACAAACACCTGACTATATTTTTAAAATTGCTATTTTATTTAAATTTGTCATATTCCAATTCAATTTTGATGGTTTATGCAATATTCAAGTAGTCCTTGGTTTTTTTCGCCGTCCGGATTTTTTTGGTAACGGACTTTAAGCAAAAAATTGCGCAAAAAGAATATGCATGTACACCCGTGTTTAGTTACATTTGGCAATAGCGAGTAATGCGCATTTCCTTATTGAAAACGTAACATTGTTTCCAGTTGTAGAAAACATATTATGTACTCGGGACGGTCGTGTTGCGGGACCGTCCTGTCGTACCTCGGGACCGTCGTGTCGTACTTCTCGCGACCGTCGTGTTTTGAGACCGTCATGTCGTAGATCCTTTTTAACCCCTCGGTTTTTTTGTAATATTTAAAATCAATTAAAAATATTTCATTCAATTTGCTTTGTTTAATTTAAGAAAAATTTAAAATCTTCAAACTATTTTATAAACGTATATTTTCAATTGCAGAATTTTCACCTTAAAAAATCTCGCATAATAGCTTAATTCATGTATTTTTAGACCAAAATCCGTTTTATCTATTTGATTTAGATTACGCGCACATCAATAACGAGAAGTTAGTGCATTATTATTATTAATGGTTATTTATGTTGATTTAATTTTTTGTTTTGAAATATATACACTTCCAAATTTCCGAAGAACGTGATAACATTTGCAACCGAAAGCGATAAGGTAGCGACGACTATTTTTTATCTAATTATGAAGGTAGATAAGTTTTTTTGTATTAAAACCATAAAAATGATTACTAAATGGTAACCCGGGTTATATAATGTTTCTTCGCAAGGCCACACAAGTTAACCTACGTTAATATAGTATTTACCTGGGTTAGTAGAATGCTCGCCCCTGCATGGTGTAAAAAAATCTGCAGCTGTTTAGTTTAATTATAAACGTATGTCAAATTACCCAGACTATAATTTGTTATTAATAGGACATATTATTATTAGAGGGAATTTTTCGCAAATAATATAGTGTGAATGAATATCATGAATGCGTAAAAAAACGTATTAAACTTAAAAATGTTAAATGCACGCAAACAAATTTTTTGCTGAACAATGAGCAATGATAAAATTGAATAATGAAGAATTACTGTCTATTAATAAAAGTATACAATTTAATTCGACTCTTATAGTTTTTTTACATTAAAAAGGATGTAGTTTAACATTTTAGGTTAAATGTTGTGAAAATTTTCATATCTTTTTAGAAAAAAAATGTTTTAATTGATCCGTAAGTAGAATGTTTTTCGTAAAAGAACAAACAATTTTTTTGGGAAATGTTGTAAAACACGTTTCAATGGAAAATTGAAAGTATTGCACTTAAAATGCTGGCAAATACATAACAGTAAGTAATTATGATCAAAAAACGAAATCTGTGAGTTTTTATTTAAAAAATTGGCGATTAATTATGTTGAATTTTGGTAGTTTCAATAACACAGTGGCTGGGATACCAATAACGATAAACATACCAATTAATATTTTATGATAATGAAAAACATTGCCCACTCATTTATTAACTATGACTTAAAACAGTTTAGCGAAGTTTTTTATATAGGATAATATTACTTATTTTTATGTTTTTCTTAGTTCTCAAAATCTTTTTTCGCGATTAAATCATAAAAAAATTTATTATTTATATATTTTAAAAAAGTAGTGATTGTTTCCTTTATTTTCAAGTTATCAATCAATAAATAAATCATCTTTTATTTTTGAATGCTAATACTGTGACAGGCAAAAGCTAGCAAATGCTAATATAAATACTGCAATCGACCAAAATCACATAAGGATTAATTTGCATACAAAAGGATTAAATTTAAAATTGGAATTTGAGTTCAGTGGTTTTTACTAAAAAAACAATCATGGTACATACAGCAAGTGTACCATGAGATTGTACTGAACTTAAAATTTTAAAGGATGTATTGCAAACTTGATCCTGTGGTATTCAAATTATGCCTTATGTGACTTTGGTCGATTGATTTTTGTATCTACCTTGGATCACTTTTCATCATTGGTGCATTTATTGGCTTAACGATTTTTGACTTTGTGTTTACGTTTTCACTTACATCATAAAACGGTTAAATTTTTATTATTATTTTTGGTTTGGAGACTAATTTTAAATTTTATATAATTTATTGCATTAAACAAATATCTGCTAAGTTGCTGCAACTTCAAATCAAAAATTCAAATTCCGGGAGAAAAGGTTTTTAAAAAGCTTTACACTTTTTTACCCGTTTCTGGAATGGTAGAGCGAAAATTAAAATCTTTTTCTTCATTAAAAAATTTGTTTTAAAACACTATGAAAATCAAGAGCATACAATCACGACTTCTCTTGGCTCCAATAACCCTTAAGCAAAATAGATCTGAAAGTTTATATTGCCCCCTTGCCAATTTTTCAATTAACTTCCTTGGATTAAGTTGAAATATTATTCGAGATTTTAATTGATGTATCGTATCTTATGATTCCAACTCAACTATATGTTCGTCTTTTTTTATTTTAGATATAGTGTAGGGTAACTGACTTAATTTCGGCCACCTTTTTTTATTTTTTTGAATAAGTTTTTTCCGGCTTTTTCAATCAAGACAAAATTTGGCCTAAAAATCAAACAATAGCTATATTTGTTATTCCGGTGCAAAATTTGAATATTTCTGTTACACTTAAAAATCAGTGAAGGTTTAAACTTTTTTTTTAAAGTGGCCGAAGTTAAGGCGCGTGCCATTTATTTCGGCCACCTACAAAAAACTGGCCATAACTATTGCTTAAACGAACAATAAGAATTTCTAAAGGTTGCAAATTTACCCTTAGGTATTGTTCTTGGTACATATAACTTAATTTTTTCCGTTTGCGAACTTTAATAGTTATTAGCAAGACTTTAAATAATTATGTCAAATCCTTAAAAAAACAAGTTTTAATAACTTGTATTTTTTGTTCAATTTTTATTTTTGGCTTAAAAAACGTCAAAACAAAGTCAAACGAGCAAAAAAATCTTTACAAATACAGTAGTACAATGATATTTAAAAACAGCAAAAAACGGCAGGTTCTTTCACCTAAATTTTCAGGTACCCGGGGTGGGGGGGTTGGTTGCTTCGTTCTTTTTGGTTTGTTGATTTTTTTGTTTTTGATTGTGTTATTTTGTTTTTTTTGTTTTTTGTGCTGTTCTTTTGTGTTTTGTGCTTTTCTCCTCTCGATTTTTTCGTTTTTGTTCGATTCGCTCGATGAGCAGATGCTTCTCTGATTTGATTTTTTCGATTTTTTGGGTTTTTCTTGTGTTTTCTTCTTTTTTGTGCAGGCAGTCAGCGGTTAAGGCAGAGAAGTGAGTTGATCTTTGTTCGCTTTTTCGCTTGTTGCTGTTTTGGTGATCATGTGTTTTCTTTCATTGTTCTTTAGCTTCTTGATTCGAATTGATCTGCATGTTTTTGAGATTTTGTTTTTGGGGTACATCTTTGATGCCTGAGCTTTCGAAATTTGTATAGAGGAAAAGAAAAAGCTAGAATCGTTTTTTGCAAGTAGTTTAATGTTCTTATATTTTGTGTGTAAAATTGAAATATTGCACTTTTATTGCAGCGGTTTTTTGCTGCTTGCTATTCGTTTTTTCGAAAGTGCCCCAGGCACTTTTGAATCGTTTCCGTTTTTTTGGATTTCGAGTTTTGGATTTATCTTTTTTTTCTATCGAACTGTTTCTTCTGCATTTTTTGATTGCTTCCTTTCGCACTTTTTGCTTTTTTCGTACAATTTGGTCGTGATCTTTTCCGTTTTTTAGAGTAGGGTACTGACTTTTTCGGCCCGCCTTTTTCGGCGACTTTGGGTGTTAGAATTGGCTTTTTTTAAACAAAGATAGCACAGTCTGGATTTGTTGATATTTTTGTGTTTTTTTTGTTTTCTCTTTCATTTTGATGTGATTTTTTTGTATTTTCTTTTTTTGCTTTTTGTTTACTGCATCTTTAGACGAAGCATATATCTTTATCTTCTTTTGGCTCGTTGTTTTTTCTGTTTTGATTTTTCTTCTCTTTTGCATGCGTTTACTATGCACTTTTGATTCGTTTTTCGGGTCGGAATTTGGCCGACTGCGTTTTTTGCTGTTTTTATATCTTGTCTTGTTTTGTTTTTTTTGCTCGTTTGCTTTGTTTTGCGTTTTTTGCCTATTGAAAATAGTTTTATTGTTTTTTTGGTTTGTTTTTTGTCTTGCTTCTTTGTTCGCCGGATTGTTATATGTGATCTGGGGAAATTTGCCCTTTAGATTCTTTTGTTCGTTTGCTGTTTGGCGTTTTTTGGAGGTGGCGATGGCCGCGCTTCTTCGCCCTTTAAGTTTACTTCCTGTTTTTGTGTACAGAATATTCTTTTGCCCGGAATAATATAGCTTTGTTTATTTTTAGGCCAATTTGTCTTGATTGAAAAAGCGGAAAAAAGATTCAAAAAAATAAAAAAAGGTGGCAGAATTAAGTCAGTTACCCTACACTATATCTAAAATAAAAAAAGACGAACATATAGTTGAGTTGGAATCACAAGATACGATACATCAATTAAAATCTCGAATAATATTTCAACTTAATCCAAGGAAGTTAATTGGAAAATTGGCAAGGGGGCAATATAAACTTTCAGATCTATTTTGATTAAGGGTTATTGGAGCTAAGAGAAGTCGTGATTTTATGCTCTTGATTTTCATAGTGTTTTGAAACAAATTTTTTAATGAAGAAAAATATTTTAATTTTCGCTCTACCATTCCAGAAACGGGTAAAAAAGTGTAAAGCTTTTTAAAAACCTTTTCTCCCGGAATTTGAATTTTTGATTTGAAGTTGCAGCAACTTAGCAGATATTTGTTTAATGCAATAAATTATATAAAATTTAAAATTAGTCCCCAAACCAAAAATAATAATAAAAATTTAACCGTTTTATGATGTAAGTGAAAACGTAAACAAGAAGTCAAAAATCGTTAAGCCAATAAATGCACCAATGATGAAAAATGATCCAAGGTAGATACAAAAATCAATCGACCAAAGTCACATAAGGCATAATTTGGATACCACAGGATCAAGTTTGCAATACATCCTTTAAAATTTTAAGTTCAGTACAATCTCATGGTACACTTACTGTATGTACCATGATTGTTTTTTTAGTAAAAACCACTGAACTCAAATTCCAATTCCAAATTTAATCCTTTTGTATGCAAATTAATCCTTATGTGATTTTGGTCGATTGCAGTATTTATATTAGCATTTGCTAGCTTTTGCCTGTCACAGTATTAGCATTCAAAAATAAAAGATGATTTATTTATTGATTGATAACTTGAAAATAAAGGAAACAATCACTACTTTTTTAAAATATATAAATAATAAATTTTTTTATGATTTAATCGCGAAAAAAGATTTTGAGAACTAAGAAAAACATAAAAATAAGTAATATTATCCTATATAAAAAACTTCGCTAAACTGTTTTAAGTCATAGTTAATAAATGAATGGGCAATGTTTTTCATTATCATAAAATATTAATTGGTATGTTTATCGTTATTGGTATCCCAGCCACTGCGTTATTGAAAACCAAAATTCAACATAATTAATCGCCAATTTTTTAAATAAAAACTCACAAATTTCGTTTTTTTTATCATATTACTTACTGTTATGTATTTGCCAGCATTTTAAGTGCAATACTTTCAATTTTCCATTGAAACGTGTTTTACAACATTTCCCAAAAAAATTGTTTGTTCTTTTACGAAAAACATTTCTACTTACGGATCAATTAAAACATTTTTTTTCTAAAAAGATATGAAATTTTTTACAAGATTTAAAATAAAATTTTAAACTACATCATTTTTATTGTAAAAAAACTATAAGAGCGAATTAAATTGTATACTTTTATTAATAGACAGTAATTCTTCATTATTCAAATTCATCATTGCTCATTGTTCAGCAAAAAATTTGTTTGCGTGCATTTAACATTTTTTAGTTTAATACGTTTTTTTACGCATTCATAATATTCATTCACACTATATTATTTGCGAAAAATTCCCTCTAATATTATTATGTCCTATTAATAACAAATTACAGTCTGGGTAATTTGACATACGTTTATAATTAAACTAAACAGCTGCAGATTTTTTTACACCATGCAGGGGCGAGCATTCTACTAACCCAGGTAAATACTATATTAACGTAGGTTAACTTGTGTGGCCTTGCGAAGAAACATTATATAACCCGGGTTACCATTTAGTGATCATTTTTATGGTTTTAATACAAAAAAACTTATCTACCTTCATAATTAGATAAAAAATAGTCGTCGCTACCTTATCGCTTTCGGTTGCAAATGTTATCACGTTCTTCGGAAATTTGGAAGTGTATATATTTCAAAACAAAAAATTAAATCAACATAAATAACCATTAATAATAATAATGCACTAACTTCTAGTTAATGATGTGCGCGTAATCTAAATCAAATAGATAAAACGGATTTTGGTCTAAAAATACATGAATTAAGCTATTATGCGAGATTTTTTAAGGTGAAAATTTTGCAATTGAAAATATACGTTTATAAAATATTTTGAAGATTTTAAATTTTTCTTAAATTAAACAAAGCAAATTGAATGAAATATTTTTAATTGATTTTAAATATTACAAAAAAACCGAGGGGTTAAAAAGGATCTACGACATGACGGTCTCAAAACACGACGGTCCCGCGACACGACGGTCGCGAGAAGTACGACACGACGGTCCCGAGGTACGATAGGACGGTCCCGCAACACGACCGTCCCGAGTACATAATATGTTTTCTACAACTGGAAACAATGTTACGTTTTCAATAAGGAAATGCGCATTACTCGCTATTGCCAAATGGAAACAATGTTACGTTTTCAATAAGAAAATTTTGTTTTAACAACAAACATGTAATATAAATATATTTTTAACAAGACTTTATTTAGCTTTAAAAAAATATAATCTTCATATCTTCCAAAAGAATATCTTTGAAAACGCATAAATCTGCATAATATCTTTCAAAAGAATATCTTTTAAGTTCATAACAAAAAAACTTTATTATTTTAAGCCAAAGCTAAACCTTAAAATCAAACTAAAAAAGCATAAAAACCTTTAAAAAACCTAAAAAGTTTTTAAAAATGCCGACTAGTTTACTGCTTAAAGAAGATTTTTTTTTCGAAGATATTTTGCTGAAGGTATTTTTCCCGGACCCCTGTACATTGTATATACCTCGCCGCAATATTTAAACTTAGCGTATTTACTCATACTAATTTTCAGTGAACGATTGGTTAACTGTGAGTAAAATTATATATTATCTTAAAAAATATAAGTATAGCATTTACGGCATATAACTTATTCTGTCAAATGTTAGCACTCTTGTATTGCATTAAAACATAATTTAAAAAAGTTATACGTTAAATGCAAAACGTTTTAACTTGTTCAAAAAGAATAAATCGAATTTTAAAATTTCAAATCGAAACAAAAGTTTAACCTTTAAGAGTACAAAAGAATAAATAAAAATGTATTCCAAAATGACTTTTTATTAAGATGGTAATAGTTTTAAAATCATTTGTCCATTTTATTTGGTCTAATTTAATTGGTTTGAATGTTTTTAATGATGTAAAAATATTGTTTTTCAAACGTTGCAACAGTAGAATTGAAAACGCATTCTTTCAGAACCTTCGTTTTGAACCCCTCTTTCATTCCTGGGACCTTCGTGTCGTAACTTTCGCCTCCCGGGACCGTCGTGTGGCGGCATTTTCGTGTCGCGCTCCCGTTCAAAAATAATATGTAAGACATAAAAAACAAACACACACACAGAGAACTTTTAGACCTTTAGACCATTATCATTTTGCATAAGAAAAATTAACAAACCTATAGAAAAGTTTTCAGTTATTCGAGTTTTTTTAAAATATTTTTTTTAGAAATTCAAAACTATGGTTGAGTCATATCTGGCTGACACCAAAAATTCGAATGCAGACATGATTGACACCAATTAAAATTGTGTGGTAATGACGTTTTTTTAAAGACAAATAAGAACGCACTTTTTTTTTAATTCCACCTTTTCACAAAATATACAAAAATTAACGAACTTTAGCCCTTAAAAAATGTGCATTTAGGTTCCAAATCAAATAATTTGATAAAAAACTACTAAAATACAGTTTTTAATCTTTGTTATTAATCTTCTTTAGTGAAAAATTTTTAATGTCTTTGTTCTTAAATAGTCGATTAAACATTGCAAATATCGCGGTCAGCTAGATTTTATTTGCCTATAGCAACGTCTTGTGAACGAAAATTCCAGTATTACAGAAAAAAGGAACAATGTTTTAGCTGGAGAAAGATTTTTGTCTTAAGACTTTCAACAAAATTAAAAGTTTTTAAAGAAAATATTCAGCATATTAATTTAATTATGAAAATAGGTTAAAAGTATTGTCGTCACTGAGAAAATGCAACTTATGGGTACTAAACTTTTTTTAATTGAGCTAAATTCTAGTATAAATTTTATGAAATATATTAGAAGAAATCTATTTTTAAGTTTAAACTGTTTGGGAGGAGCATCGAATAATTTGTTTTTAAATAGGTACACATACATGTCATACATGGGCAAGTTGGTCCGGAGTGGGGCGGGGTTTAACCCCAAATTAGGGGGGGTTAAAATCCGAGAAACGCAAAATACCCATATCGTTTTTTTCCGAAGTGCATTTTACCCATATCGTTTTTTTGATTTTGAAGGAAAAATAGGTAAAAAACGCTAATTTTAGGTCAAAAAGCCCTTTTTGTAGCATTTTTGAGCTTTTTATTACTTTTTTTTTTTTTAAAGCTGAAGCGGGCCGGCCATGGATATTCCATATTACCGCCTACCACCCTATATCAGCACTGTTGTTGATGTAGAATGTTAGTCAAAGGCCCCACCCCTATCAGAGGATTTTAGGGATTAGATGTGAGGTTATATTTAATAATACAGAGAGAACAATAAAAATTTATTTTACCTATCTCACATCTATTCCCTAGGCCTACGTTTGGTCGGTTTGTCTTACCGTGGAAGGAAGGCTTATCTTTTGGTTGCACAATAGTGTATGTAAAGATAAACCTACTCCTCCGGTTGTGGGCTAGGCCGCAATGGCCACACGGTAAGGACCTCAGCCCCCTCAGCGCGGCAAGCCGCTACGCCACAACACGTAACGTGGCAATTACCTCACTAAGGTGGCAATGGCGGTTTTGGTGAACCAAATCAACCACGACCTCCAGAGTGGCTACTTAAAACTATAATTTTGACCTCAAAGTTTGGAGGTAGTTAGAAGTCATTTTTAAAGACATTTTTTTCTTCAATTTTCCCAAATTGGGGGGGGGGTTAACCTTTTCCCCCCCACTTCTGAGTGTGGGGAGGGTTCAACCCCCTTCTCAGAATTTGGTGGGGTTAACCCCCCTCCAACCCCCCGTGCCCATGTATGATACATGTACACACATACGGACGCGCAGGTACGTACGTACGTACGCACGCACGCACACACGCACGAACGCACGCGCGCACGCACGCACGCATGAACGAACGTACGCACGCACGCAGGCACGTACACACGAACAAACTTCTGACAAGCTGAAGACCCAAGGTAAAGGTAAAAATATCCATTTAAAAACTTAATCAGCCAAAATAAAAATTTTGGCCGATACAGGAATGGATTTCAAAAGTCGAGTCTGGAGTGCGACATTATAGCGCTCAGCTGCTATACGAAAAGAAAAAAAATTGTCTTGTTGTTATTAACATTAACACCTTGAAATTTGGGTTCAGATAAAAAGGAAGACGGACAAGACACATACCGTGTATGTGTCACATTTTAACAAAAAAATAGCTGATTCTAGCTCTTACACAATACACAATGTTTAAAATAATAACCGGGTGCGGTCCACTTAACTTCCGCCATTTCGCCCTTGCTAACTTCACTCTTAAAATTTTATTACAAATTATTATTTATTTTAATGGGTCCCACCCATGGATGGGAGCCTCTCGGATTTCGGGGGGGTATACCCGACCCCCGAAATTTGGGAGGGGATGTCCCGAAATTTTTTTCGGGGGTATACCTCAAATACCACATTTTTAGCGTTTTCAGTACTGGGATCCACCATATTTTGGGGGGAAGGGGGTGTCCGGGTTACCCCCAAATTTTAGGGGGGGGTGTCGGCTATAATCGGGATTTTTTTGGGGGGTATAACCCCCTAACCCCTCCCTGCCCACACATAGTCCCACCCACTGCCAGGCGGATTCTGGCCAATTTTTTGGAGTGTCCGTGCCAATTATAAAAAAAAACGTGCGGATAATTTTAATTTTTAGCTTATTTTTTTGATTAGTTTGAAAATTTTAATTTTTTTTCACGAATAGGTGTTTACAAGAAATTTAAAAATAATTCTGACAAACAACCTGATTTAAAGAAACAATGTATTTTACGCGATTTAGTGTGCTGTTGCTGTCAATCAATCAACTATTGGCATAAAAAAGCACGTTCGCCTAATTTTGGTCTCCATCTAAACTCTCCAGAGATTTACTTCATAGACTAAACTTTCCAAAGGGTATAAACTACTTATTAACTTGTGTAAACTCTCCCAAACTGTTATGCGTGTGCAGCATCTTCGGTGCAAATATTCTTTGGAATAAAAAAGAAGCTTTTTTTTCAAAACAAACCATTAAAATAAAACATTTTCTGAAGCTTTGCACAACTTTTTTCTAAGAAAAAAACAAGATTTAAATTTTTAAGAACACAGAAATAAATAAAATTTCATGATAAATTTTTTTCGATTTTTAGGTTTTGCTTGGGCTAAGTAAATAGTAAGTTTTAGGATCCATGGTTTTAATCGCAAAAGATAAAAGTGAAAAAACACCCGCTACTAATTTTTAGGGTACAAGGGGGTCTTATTTAGTTAGAGCAACATTTTTTGTATTTTTTTAATCAGCACGTTAAGAGCTTTTTGATAGGTTAAAAGTTGCTAGGTTAAAAAAGAAAAATTAAAAGTTAAAGATAAATTCTATCACGGTGAAAATAAATGAGTGCTAAAGTAACCACTCGATTTTTGAGAAAATATCACGTGCAGAAAAACACCTGACGGTTTAGGGTCGATGGAGCCGGGGGACTTGGAGCCAAAATAAACATCGCTAAAACCTATACATAAGCCTAAGCAAAGCCTAAAAAAAGATTTAATTTTTTTCCGCCGGCTCCAAGTTCCCTACTTACGGCTCTAAAGACCCCGTACCCACATGACGCAACTAAATAATAATTGGTTACATAACCGCTGAAAACTTTTTTTTAAAATTTTTCTCGCTAACGGGTTTATTGTTTATTTCTTTCTGGCGAGGAGCGGTTACGCCCTTAATTTCAGCCTGGAAGACTTTAGCTTTAGGTGCTTGTTTTTGCAACGTACAACTGAAAATTTAAACAAATCCGTAAAAAATTTTATAGAAAATTAACAAATACTTAAAATACACGTTGCAATTAATCTTTTGTTCGCAAAAGCAGACATAACTTGTGCAATATTGAGGTTATTGTAAAAACCAACGAAAATCACAGTGGTGTTTTCAGAATATAATATTTTATTATCTTTTGTAATTTGGATCGCAAAATACAAATAACAATACATAAAACATAATATTCTAATAACACCATTTTCTTGTTCGTTTAAATAAGAATAAAACAATAGTTTGGTTTTAAAATACTCTTATTATTGCACAAGTAATAGGTCCTTTTGCGAACATAAGCTTAATTGCAACATGTATTTTAAGTATTTTTTAATTTTTTATAAAAAAATATACACATTTTTTATTTTTAAGTGTGCGTTTCAAAAACCAGCACCTAAGTTTTAAAAAAAATTTTTTCACAATCAGGACATACATTAATATAGTAATTTATTAATTTTTGCATTTTTGTGGGTGGAGTTTAGTTAAGGGGATGTGTCTATTGTGAAAATAAATAAAAATGCCTTATCAATTACAGTCTCTGTAGAAAAATTATTAGTTACAAAATTGCATCTTTATATGTTTTCGTTAACAACCTTGTGGATTTATACAAAAATAATATGTGAAAATGAAAGTTGCCCCACTGAATTGATTTAAAGTTGTCGCATTATTTACTGACAAAAAAACGGCCGCAACTATAAATCGATGCGCATGATTATTATAGCAAAAAAGAAAATTGATAATACCTAAAATTTATAGCTGTTAGCAGTAAAAAAATCACCAAAGGTAAAACTCAGCCAAACTTATGGTTTGAAAACTTTTTATGAGTTTAATATTAAATTTTTTTGCAGAAATAATAGATTAAAAAATTTTAAGCAGTGTCAACTAGTTTTCGTGATTTTCAAAACTCTAAGCCAAAAAATTCACTATTTGTATGTCAACATATATAATATGTTTAATCCCAAAAACCTTAGTAGAAGTAGAAGGATGTGTAAGAAAACAATTCATAATTTTTGTATAATATATTTTAAAAAAATCAAGTGATTAGCACGGCGAACGTTTTCAAACTCAAATATCAATCACCAAACAATTTTTTTGTGAAAATCACAAAAACAAGCCGCTTTCAAAACATTATAAGAATTTTGACAAATTTTCACTGATCAAATTTTTGTGAAGTATACACGGAAAAAATAGCGGATTTTTGCGAGAAAAGTCGCACAAAGATTCACATGTGCGATTTTTCTAGCAAAATTTTGGTCAAAAAGATTATGTACAGTCCGACATTCTCTTCTTCGTTAGATTCTTCACAAAACTAAAGCGAAATTGTGCTGATCCTATTGATTTGTAAATTAAAGTACGGCAGTTCAATGGTATAATATCCAACAAAACAACTAACTAAAACAGGGCACACAAATTCGGTTGACAAAACTTGGATTTTTCTTTCTAAAAGTTGCCAGACCGCCTCCAAAACCACATTATTAGGTATTTTTGAACACGCTTTAAACCTCGAGGAAATACATTGCAGCTATTTTATCTGCAAGGCAACTGGAAAACAATATTAATCTTAGTACATTTTTTTTATGTTTTTAATCGTATTTTTGAGTTAAGTTCATTGAATAATTTATCAGTTTATCGATACTATGTTATTAGTCAATTAGAATCTGTGACGTACAAAATTGATATCTTTGTTTAGGGCTTTGTTCCGCTGCTCACCCAAACACAGGGAAAAGACTGCCAGAATATTGCGTAATTATTATAATAGCTATAAAAAATTAATAATATATTTTGGTGTAATGTAGGTTTGTTATTACAAGCACATTTTAATTAGTGTTCTCTAAATATAATTAGTGACGTAAGAATTAGATCTAATCTTTGTATATGTCAACGATTGTGATTCTATGTAATAGCAGCGCTTGATGCAGCAGAACATACCCTGTGATTATTTCAGTTAAGCTTTATTAAATCTACATCCTTAAACAGTTGTGTCTGGGTTTTCTTTAAAGAATAAAAAAATTCTGTTAAATTAGTTCAATCTAACAAAAAACCCTAAAGCCATGCAATTCTTAGCATATTATGTATCATAACAAACGAAAAAAATTTTCAATAATATTTAAGAAGAACATAATTAAAAAAGTAAATCAAAACATCGTGGCTGCAGCATATCAGTTATGGACAGCTTTTAATAACAAACACATAGACGAACGGACGCCTACATAGGAAAACACAAAAACATAAACAAAAAACTTAGAAACGCGCAAAGGTGTTTCGTTAATTGTAGTGTAAAAGTCCCTTCAAAAGAACACTAATATTACAAAAAAAAGTTTGCTTAAAAAAACCGGGACTCATTTCAAATTCTGTCAAATGATTTTCATCAACTCTTGTTACTAATTTAATAACATTTTATAACCAGTTTTTTCTGAAGAGCAACTTTTAATTAAAAATAAAGTTGGTTAAAACAAATCATTAATCAAGCTTTCTCACAAATATTGAAATATTAGCATAGTGCTGGGTTTTTAAGAGCTAAGAAGTGAAAACAGTTTCTCTCTTTAGAAAAACCGTGCACTATGCGTGCGTGCATGTGCGTGGGTGTGTATGGATGTGTTGTGTGTTTTTGCGCGCATGCGCGCGCGAACGTTTGTGAATGGTGAATAGTGTTTCAGTATTTGTGTGCACGTGCGTTCGTGTCTGCATTTGTGTAAGCTGTGTTTGGTGGGTCTTTTTTAGGGCAGAGGCGCCCGCTATAGATGTGTATTCCATATGATCGCCTTAAACCCTGTATCAGCATTGTTGTTGGTATAAGATTTTAGTCATTGGTTGTTAAAATAAAAGCAAGCTTTTATATTTAAAACAAAATGTTGAAATATTAAAAACACACCTAAAATTAACCGCTCCGTTTTGTTTTTTTTATGCTGCGATAAAAATAGTCTAATAGGTTCATTATAAAGAAAACACACGTAGGTGTTTTGGTACACACGTACCTAATCATCGATGTGCACACTCACATATGCTAAAACAAACTTATACAATAACAAACTTGAATTACCAACTAACGCGCACATACGAAAGTAGACACGGAAGCAATAAACGAAAAATACATATGTTTTTACAAAAAATGCATATTAATTTTTGGGCTCACTAATTTTTAGTTACTTAAAATTTTAACAAGTCTTTTCATAAACCTATTGTATTTTTTTTTTAAAGAAACTTATGAATATTCGTTCACTGGTTGAATAGGATTCTGAAATAATGAACAGTCCACTAACTAAATATCTTGATTTAGGATTTCTATAAGGGTTATTCCTTTATAAAACAACAAATCCAACGCAAAAGGGATAAATACATTAAGGAAAAAACGTTAGGTGATTTTAAAAGAATCAAAATAAAAAAAATACAATCAACCTTTTTTTTAATTGTAAAGAAAACCTCCCAAGTTTCTACTGTTTATGTAGTTTCGATTTAATTTTCTTCGCAATAATTTAGATTCTGTAATTGAGTCGCACAATTTGCCACCCATCTAATCGCAGCTGTTGCAATTTTTCAATAAATTTAGTGTTGACGTTAAAAAAGTATCTCACAAAAAAAAATATATGATATTAAAAAAAAATAAAAAAACAACTAAGTAATAAAATATGTTTTGCATATCAAAATATTGAAAAATTTGTCATGTATTTGATTTAATCATTTGTTATGTCTTGTTTTCTTGTTTTATTTAAACTTCAATATAAAAAAAAACAATTTGTGAACATTATTTTAAAAAGTTGAGCGAGGTCGTAATACTTATATTTTTTCAATCCTGTAAACTAAACAGCTTTTTTTTCAGTTCAAAGCAAGCTTTTAATAAGACGAGTCTGCTATGTAGTAAAGTTAAAAAATGCAATAATAAACAATTGTTGAAATATAAGAACAAAAACCATTAGAGGGTGATACTGAGGAATATTACGTTAACACATATTTATTATTGCAATTCATTTCATAATGATTATAAAATTCTTTTTAAATTGGACAACCAAGCATTTTACCATAATTTTCGAACTGCACAGGTTTGTTTTAATTACGGAAATAGTTCCACTTCCCTGCTCTTAAAAAAATCGTTCAACAATTATTGTACTTTAAAAAAATTGTCCATGGCAATATCTGCATACTTTATATAATTTTCAGAAAGTATTTATTTAAAAATCGTTATAAAAATTTGTGCAAAAAATTATTAAGAAAAACATTACTGATTATTACCGTTGGTTTTTTTTGAGATCTTTTTAAGGTGTTTTTGTAATTCCTGCTGCGTTACGGGGCGATAGTTGTACTCGAATAGATCCACAATCTCGATTTTTTCACCGTCGTTCGGACTGTACATATCCTTAATCCTTTCCATTTGCAGCTGGCACTCTGTTTTACCACGGAATCGTATGAAAGTGGAATTGAAAACTGCCCACATTAGGGCTGGGTAAGTCCACCTGCGTGGTTTCATGATAGCGTCCACGGTACTTATAACGTTCGAATAAGTACCGGACATTCGAGTCAGAGACTTGTACTTTACTTTCCATTCCTTCGTTCTCTGCCCAATGTCACCGGTTTCCAAATTATTTTCTGGATGGGGAACTTATGTTATTTTGTTATTTGCAATGAAGTGCACATTGAATTCATATTGAAAAAAATTTAGCACATATATATTTAACAAAGATATGGAAAATTAGAGCCTGTAATTATAATTGTCACTAAAATAAAAAAAATACCAATTACTTTTAGTGAGTTATTTTGAATAAAAATAGCTCCACTATTTGATTTTGATATATTATCAGTAATATCCGTCCATTTTTATTGCAAATTGGTGTCTTAATTTACTTACAATATTCGCTTTTTAAAAGCAAAAAAAATCATTTAGATTCAAGAAAACTTGAAGCTGGATCTTAGAGCCCAAGATAGGGAGCTTGGAGCCGGAGTTGAGAAACTTGGAGCCGTAAGTTGCGCACTTGAATCCGAAAGTAAAAATTGCTAAAACGTTTACGTATCCCTAAGAGAAATATAAATCTAAAAAACCCAAACCAATTTTTTTCTTGAGTGCTTCAAGCTCCTATTTTTTATGGCTTTAAGTTCCCTTAAATTTCCGATGGCTACAAATTTCCTTGTTTTGGCTCTAAAGACCCAGTAACAAAAATTTATTTCTTAATCGTTTAAAAATTTAAACATTTATCAAAATTTGGAGATTCTAGCAGTCCTAAATATACTTCCCATTTTAATGTAATGAAACGGAATTAATTCTCAAAATACAATTTTATATAAGAAAATTCGAAGACATGTAACTTGCCACCACCTCTGGTAAAATTTAACGTTCCCTTTAAGAAAATTTGGTATTCGTATAATGTTGATTTCATTGATAAAAACGGTCAAATATACTGAAAAGTTAGTTTTTATTAAATTCTATAAAAGCTGTGGCAAAAAATATTAAAATGACTTTAAAGATCTTATACAGAACAAAATTTTTACAATAGAGCAATACTATGAAAGTCAAGCGTTACATATAATTTCTGCGCACCCAACAAAAATTCTCTTGGGTTATAGATATTTTTGATATAAACAATGATATTATAATAACTCTAATATTTATTGTATACGTATCATGAATGGACTTCATTTTGTCAAACCCTAATCTTGTAAATAAAATCTACAAAATGGTTTTTAATGCTAAAAAAGTCTTCAAATTTTTAGAATAATGACTCATGATTAAAATAAAGAATCTTATTAAAATAGAGGTTTAATAATATCTTAAAATATAAATAATAAATATCCTCATATTAAAGCGATTACATTAGTTCTTTAAATAAAATTTTATATATTTATCACTGTCTAAAATTGTAAAAACTGCTTTAAAATTTGTATTCTTAGGGGTCCTTACCGCGGTTTGCCATGGTTGATTTGACAGCTAAATTGCCGGGGCCAGGGCCGGGGTAGAGAAAATTGCGTTTGCCGGGGCCGGGGCCGGGGCCGGGGTAGAAAAAAAGTGCCGGGGCAAGCCGGGGCCGGGGCCGGGGCCCCGGTTGATCACTATTCAGATAGCTATGTTTGTTGATATTTTGTTAAAATTGTAGTTTATGTTGGCGGCGATTAAGTCGCAGATTTGATGTTGTTGATGAAAAAAAGAAAAGAAAAATGAAATGATGAAACAGTAGAATTAAACTATGCATAGTAAAATATTAGTACTGTTATCTGATCATTAAAAAAATTAAAAAAGACCGTTTCAAATAGAAAGTTTTAAATAAAACAAAACTATGTACATTGACAATTAGTTTGATGTTTAGATAAAAAAACGTGGGATGTCATTTAGATTTTTCATTTTTTATTATCTTTCTTTTCCTTATGTCATGTAAAATTTCCTTTAAAATACTTGCACAACATTTGAGTTGTGCTTGTGATCCTTAATTATACATCCATAAAAACTTTTAATTTTCTGTTGCTTAACGAATTTGCGTGTGGAATGGAAAAAAGTATAAAAAAACTTAATGACTTCACATTGGTTTTTAGTAATAACATCAATCGTTGTGAATTGCTTTTAGTGTGGTTTTTGTTTTTTTATCAAAAATAAAAAAAAATTAAGAAACTTTTATTATATTGAGTAAATCACTTAAATTCAGCCACCTTTTTTTTTATTTTTTTTTTTGATAATTTTTTCCTGTTTCTTTCAATGGAGCTAAAATTCGGCCTAAAAATCAATAAATGGCTATTTTTGTCATTCCAGTGCAAAATTTTAATATTTTTTTTTAATTAAAACGTAATGCAAGTTTAAATTACTTTTTTAAAGTGGCCGAACTTAAGGTGCGTGCCATTAACCATTAAATTCGGCCACTTAGAGAAAAAAGGCTACATAACTATTGCCAAAAGCAATAAAAATAGTAAGTCAAAGTCAAAGTTATTTATTCTAGTGAACACCATAAAGACAACAAGCAAAAGTATCAAAAATTACAAACCGATTACGGTTCAAACAACGCAATTAAAAAAACATGGTTAAAACTAGAACATGGTTCAAAGGTTCCATTGGGCACTAACATGAACCATATCCAAGACTTTTTTTAAAAAGCATGTAATGAAGCGGCTGACACTTGTTCCTGCGGTAATGCACTCTGTTTGGATTCCACTCTATTACTAAAATAAAATTTTCTTGCATTTACTTTACTTTTTTTGCACCTTTGCTTTAAATGCGTGAGCCACGGTAGGATTAGTGCTAAAAGTAAAAAAAGTCATTTGGATTAATATATGTTTTTGTGTACAATTTTATAACATTCAGATAAATCAAAAAACTAAACGACGCTCACTTAGTTTGGGCAATTTCAAATATTTTAATCGTTTTTTATAGTCTACATGAGGAATATGACATTTCTTAAACAAATATCTTGTAAAATTGTTTTGAACGTTTTTAAAAATACTCATGTCTATTTGCTGGTATAGATTTCAAACAACTGAACAATATTCTAAAGTAAGCCTTACATAAGGTTGCAAATTTATCCTTCAGTATTGTTCTAGGTACATATATTTTAATTTTTCTTTAACAAACTTTTATAAATAATATTGAGGTTTTAAATGTCAAAACTTTAAAATTCAGTTTTAGTATGTTGTGTTTTTTGTTGTATTTTTTTGCCAAAATTTATATCACATAATATGACTTTTATTATAACCACCCAACTTTAA